>QZCP01000137.1:86003-112605 GCA_003956705.1 Brevipalpus yothersi
GAGAGAGAGAGAGAGAGAGAGAGAGAGAGAGAGAGAGAGAGAGAGAGAATCGACAAACTTTTCGAAATAGTCCATCTTTTTGCCATTAATTGATCAGCTAATGGCATCAACTATATATTGTACAATTGCGAGTAAAAACAAAAGTCATGAAATAAAGTGAGTCTGATTGGGAATAGAAACCAATTTATGGTAGCAAAAAAGTAGCAGATGAAGATTTAATTTTGCACTCTTCCATGATTACAGTTAGCCTGTGGACATGAAGTAAGAGGAATAGAGAGAGAAAGAATAAAAAGATCTCTACAATTTGGTCTCCATTTATTCGAGAATCTCGATTTGTTACTTCAACCACTTGATGGGCTCACCATGAAAACGAGATCAAGACCAGCTCCATTTCAGCAACTGACCAATACTGAGTATATCAGTAGTAAGGGAAGACATAGTTGGAGGGGGAATGGATGGTCAGTAAATATAAGGAAATGGTGTATAAGATAGTAGTAGTAGCAGTATTAGAGAGTCTATTCAGGATTGAGCATCATTTCGGGATGGGTATCATGATTGCAAATGATTCTTTCCATTTTGGTGTACAGAATATAATGAGTAAACGATAATCGTAAGTGATCCTTTCCATTCTGAGAACATTGCCTCAGGTTTGCCTTCTCTTCAGACAGTATTTTGACTCAATTGGTATAGAAGAGTGGCATAGAATATTGTATTCACTTGAGAAGAAAATAGGCCCATTTTCGGTGATGAATTCTGTGTGTATGACCTAATCAAGATTTAACTGGACTGGACAGTATAATGATTCACACACACATCATAGTGTATCCTCTATGAGAATAAAATATGCAGAAGGAAAAGAATAGGATGAATAACCTCCATCCAAGTGGAATTGTTGATAAGGAAAAATTTATGATACTTGATACAAGATTGTTTAGGGGTTATCGATTGAATGACAATAATCAGAAATCTTGGTCATGTATTGTCACAAGTTTGTCCCTGAGTCGTTTGTTTTGCCTCTCATAATGCAATACCCAGTGACTGGTACTGTTTCACAAGAACAGTATTCCTCAGATAGTTTGAAAGCGAAAAAGAGAGAGATGAAAAGTCCATTTGTCTGTACTATTCTTGAAACAACATGAAAGCTGCATACTAGAGTACATGTGTATGTAGTTGGTGAATTTTCATCATGAGATTTCATTAAAAGGCTTCTCTCTTTGTCGCTGTCCCTGGAGAAGATATATCCATGAACACCCAGGAGACTGGAGAAATCGGTGAATGTATTTCACGAATATAGAGCGTGACATTAAAATGTTTGACCCTGTTTATTTCTATTCAGTTGTACAAAGTGTGTCTGTGTGTGTATGTATATACACCATGGGTTACGATACAGTGGCACATACAAACACATATACATTCGATTGGTTCATCTATTTTGTTTATTATGATGATGAATATTCAATACTTCACACTTATCCAGACAAAATAAATATATTCAATACCATATAGTGGTCATTATCTAATGTTTCTCTGCATTTTCCCTCCATACCCCCCTCTCTCTCTCTCTCTCTCTCTCTCTCTCTCTCTATAACTTTATCATTCTGGTCATTTGTGTATGAAGGTTCACTCTGTTCTGATCTACACTCAATACGTCCATCCATAAAGCATACTCTGAACTTAATATTCTCACTCAAAGAATCGAGAGAGAGAGAGAGAGAGAGAGAGAGAGAGAATCAACGCAAGATCACTTGTTCGAATTTTCTCTCTCTCTTTCGTTCTTCTTGGCTTGCTCTCTCAATTCTTTACCATGTGGCAAGATCATTACCATGTGTGATGCTGAGAATGGAGGAGAGAGAGAGATGAGAAAGAAAAAAGTTATGAACGGAAGAGAGAAAGAAAACTTGATAAAGAATTTTGTTAATAACAAATAATTATGATGAATATAATTTGATTATGGTTAAATATTGACTGAAAAAAAGTGTAAAACAATGAGTGATATAACATGATGGAATTTTTTTCCTAAGATACCTATGGGTACAATTATTGAGAATATTCATCGGAATTTATGTGTATTATCTGCTGTTTTCACAAGTTCAACAAGTTTATCCGATATTTTTGATCATTCAAACGTGATGAAAAGTAATTATATGTGTTTCCATTGATCAATATCATCAAGCTACCGAATGACCAAGCATTCTTTTTCCTCATCTATCGATCATTTTGTTCAATACTAATCATCAATATCATTATTTCATCACCATTTGCGTAATATCATATTCAGTTCATCAAATGAATCAGTTATCAGGATGGAACTATCGGAAAATGGTCACCACTCAAACTAAATTAAGGATAAAATGAATTGTTAATATTGGTGATGACTATGTCTACACAATGAATTTTTGCAATTCATCTTTACATCATGTTAATGAGGACCAAAGTGTTATAATGTTAAAAATTTTAACGGTTTAGTGTTCAATTATTTGTTCTTTAATTGATCATCATCAAATGCTGACTAAAATTATCATCAATATTTCTGTTGATTCACAATTTTGCCAATGAAAATTAATATTGATCAACTTTCGTTCAATGCTCAATAGTAGGCTCAAATTGTATCTGATTGAAGAAAAAATTTTCGACCAAAACTCAATCATATTATCAAATATCTTGAAATGTGTCAAAATTAAGCCAATATGTCTTCATCGAATACCTCTTCGATTTCATCTTCGTCCAAAGCATCGGATCAAGCATCCATAACATCTCCAATTCACACTCAAACATCAATTGAAGAGAAACCTGAAGATGAGGAAAAAGAATCCAATGAACACAATTCGAACACATCATCGTCACCATCAACATCATCAAAACTTCCACAAACCTCACAAGGAGCCAAATTTTTACAATGTTCTCAATCAAGCCCAAAAGATTGTGGGCTTCCAGATAAAGTTCATGCATCTGATGATGATAAAGATGACCAATTAGCGGGACCAATTCAGATTACACATAATGTGGGTGCAGATCCTGAGCCGATGAATTTTGGCGATGGTAGCAACATTCGAACTATCAACATTGTTTCAACGGAAGTTAATTTTCAATTCAACATGAGTGAAGAGAATATACATGATATGGAGAAGGGCTCAAATTTGAGAGGCAGAAAGCGTCATAAAACAGTGGGTTTTGGTGGTGTAACTGAGCGAAAAATGTCCACAAATAGCTGGATACGTCGTGATAGTCGTTTGGGTTCATTTTTATCCGATGAAGGTAGACGTGGAAGTGATTTAGTTCGATTTTTTACCAGACGTCGATCCCGTTCACCAAGTAAGGATGCTACCATGTGTAGACGTCTC
This sequence comes from Brevipalpus yothersi, assembly GCA_003956705.1. Lineage (NCBI taxonomy): Eukaryota > Metazoa > Arthropoda > Arachnida > Trombidiformes > Tenuipalpidae > Brevipalpus > Brevipalpus yothersi. Next base: position 89,345 of record QZCP01000137.1, read on the forward strand.
CAGCAACCTCGACTCAGTCTACTGGGTAGACCAATAATATGTAAGCCCATTCGTCAGCGTGATCCTCGATATCGCCGGACCCAAGTGTTGATACACAATTTTTTGGAGCGTCCAAGAGGATGTATGGTTTGCTATCATCTGATTCAGTAAGCATTTCATGTACTATGTACATTCTATATCACTATTTGCTTCATGTTTGTCGGTGGTGATGATCATGTCTTATTACTGTCTCCTGGGTTTTTTTGGCTAGAGGAAAAAGAAAATCCTCATGATTTATATATAATGTTTCAAAGCGGAGAAAATCTGCTCGGCTGATGCTGCAGCTACAATATCATATCTCTTATTCTTGGAAGCTTCAATTTTTGTCATATTTCATTGTTGTCAAGCTTTCATGGTAGACTCTGGAGAATACATGATCGATAGATGACAAAGTTTTGGCTAATGCTTACAAGACTTTCAATTAGAACCCTAATTAACGGTGTCAATCCTAGTATACTGGACTTCTTCTTAGCCAATATACATACTCAAAGATGTGTTAAATAGGGCTCAACCGATTCACATCATGATTAAGTTCCAGTCAATTTGCCTTTTCAATCAGTGCATTTTGTCTTGTGCATCCTGAATTGAATAGTAGAGTGATTAATTGGTTCTCTCTCTCTCTCTCTCTCTCTCTCTCTCTCGTTCAAGTCCTTCTAAAACATGGAAGCAATAAATGGTGTCAGTAGGACACTATATATATTCGAAATTCGTTAGATGAATTTGAATGTGTATTCATTTGAATTGATTTCGCTGGTAGAATATTCTAAAAAATAGCATTACATCATGAATTGAATACTCTTAGTGATGATTTGAATGCGAATGAGACTTTTCACCATTCTGAGTGCCCATTAGATTCGGCTGTGGGATCTTCATTTAATTCGAAATGGTCCATAGAATTTGTCTACTAGCTGTGAACGGTCTGTATATATGTATATATACAACCACTTTGGCGTTTCGTTTCTTTTTCAAGCATTTTCCATTAAATCAAAATATTCTGTTTCACAACATGATTACTTCGATTCGGATCACTTATAATCAGTTGATGTGTATGGCGTATATGCTGAGAGTTCAGGGTGATTCATATTTTTTTCTCATAAATATCCAAAACTCTTTCACATATTCATCCAGTGGCTTACTTTTTGCTCTGTAATATTCATGGATGATATGGAAAAAATATTTCCCATTATATGAGCTTTCCCATAAGAGGAGATTATTTCTTCCAGAAGAAGGAGCAAGTCAAATGAAAATTCCTTGAATTCCATTCGCATCAGAATTTCTGATGTGCTTTGCTTTGATTGTTTAAGTGTGGTCAGTTTTTCTCATATTCATGTCATTCAATTTTGATCGATCATACACCAAGTTTTTCTGGAAGTTTTCACCTAGAACTTTCATTTTTCTCTCTGATGGATCTTTTCTTGATTCTCAAGAATTTTTTTTGAGCCATTCAATCTCATCTTTGGACTCCATGTTGAATATACATTCCTATCTGAGCCTGCTCAAGCTTTATTTTGAGAATGAATCTTAAATCTCAAGATAATATTATCGGTGATTAAGCTCTCGAATCGGTATTTTTCGGTCATCAGAAACGAGACTTCATATTCTCTTATCTAGACACTTCTGCGTCTTTCCCTTGGCTTCGGATAGTTCCAATCAATTTTTATCAGGGGAAATGGTTCGGCTACACTCATTCATGTGTGGTTCTTTCATGAAATAATGTGAGATTTTGATTACCCCTAAAATCTGGAAAAAAACTTTGTGAGGTTCTGTTTTTCGGATGAAAAATTGGGAAAAAAGAGCCTGAAAGAGAATCATTTCGGTACACTCTGAAGGCATGATATTGACTGAAAGAAACGATAGATGAATGGAGAGGCTTTCAAGAAATCGAAGAAGAAGAAGGAATAATAGTGAAGGGAAGAGAAGCATTGAGAATCCAGGAACTGGAGAAGGAAAAGCTATGTGGCCAAAGCCCTTTATGTTTGTATGTTGAAGAGAAAAATTGCTCTCAATACATGTACTGAAAGTACAAGTGTAATCATCCTGAAATGGTATTGAGTATTATCATCGGTTATTCTTTCACTCTCGATGCCTGTGGTCCAGTGTTGATTATTGTTTTGGAAAAAGATCGTGTACAGATTCGGATTCCCAGCTTATTCTAGTATCTAGGCACTTGATGGAACACATCATGTGTGTGAAACTTTTGCTCCCCCAAACCACTAAGCTTGACGATAATTCTTGTTTGATTTCCAAATTAAAACAGAAAGATTGCTGGAGCTCAATTATCACACCGGATCAGTCTAAATCCTTTTTTACACCGACAATGTTTCAGATTTACCGATAATTCGAATCAGATTCGATTTGGAAATGTTTATCGAATTATATACACGCTCAAAGTGTGTGATACACTAACATTTTGGATATATATTGAACAGTTTCATGACCACATGTGTTTATGTATTTGCTGTTGGATTCTTTTTTTCTGCTTCTTCTTCTTCTTTCACTTTTCTGATGATCATTTTGGCTGTTTTTGTACTGAACTAACACTCTCGTTAAGTATTACTTCAACATGAGATCTCGTAACCAGTGTTATTCTCTCAGTATATGTGTGTATACTGAAAGCTTCCAATTTTTTTTCTCTCACTCTATCTCTCCCAAATACAAACATTCAGCTGATGGGAAGAAGAAATTCAGTTTTATTTCTTCTTGATTCCACACAGAATCCATCTACAAATCGGAAGCTGATGAGTAAAACATTTTCGTACCCTGAGTCTCTGTCTGAGGGAAATAAACTAATCAACGAGGTCGAGAGAGGAAATTATCTACTCAATCGTAATAACGTATTTGTAGAGAGAAAAAATTCTCTCTCTCTCTCTCTCTCTCTCTCTCTCTCTCTCTCTCTCTCTCCAATTTTTTCATGAATAATTATGATATTTATCATTATCAATAACAATCATTCACTAAGTATATATATTTGGCGTATTTTTTTTGTCTTTTCACCCATTCTGGTATGAGTGCGAGAGAAAATTGATTGTGCAAAAGAATGATGATGAAAATTTATTGCGTCACTTTTCATCTAAGAATTTTGAGATATCTTTCTCCTTCAATACATCTATCTTTGATTGATGAACTTTTCCTCTCACATATCAAATAGATAATGTATTACTTTGTCGAAATGATTTTTTCTTCTTCTTTCACTCCCAAGCAAAGTTTACAAGACATATGAGTACTTGATGAAGATACCTTTTTTTCACTTTTTGCAAGGTTCCAAAATCAATCTTACACGATAAAAAAGGATAACTTATACTCTAGAAGCCCATTTTCTGATGAAAAATGATGACAAAAAAGGTTCCTATTAAAGTTCATCCATGACGTGGTGATGAACGCAACAGTCTATCCACTCAATAATTGAGATATAGTTCTCTCTAAATTGATGTCATAATCAAACTGATTCAATAATTGATACGGATTCATGAGAAAGTATCAGTAGTCCTTGGATCCATCTTTTTATTCAATCTCCTATTCTTAGTTTAACTAACAAGTAAGTTTTATGAGAGATTGATAGTGAGATATATTTGACTATCGTTTTTTTTCAACCCATGATCATATCTGTAGAATCACTCTCTTGGAACTTTGATTCATAGTTCCTAGTTTCATAGCTGATAAATAACTATAGAGTACTATTGAACTTTGAATCTAAATTATGTTTCAAAAAATGATTGAGAGATATCAATTGATCAACTCATTGTTTAATGGAGTTGAAGAATATCATTCATCCACTTGGAAAATACATGTATCTTTCTACTGCTATTCAGTGGCTCAATCCTTCTATACCAGATATTTTTTTCATGGTTTCTATCAGCTGAATACGAAAATTGCATCAGGAAAATGAGATTTCCTCTCTCCATCTTAGATTCAATCACATGACTTTTCCTAATCATCTGAGTAGGGTTCATCACGTTTTTTTGGTAGCAAAAAATTTTCTCTTCCTATCTTGGAATCCCTTTAGACGTGGCTTCGCATCAGCTTCCATGTTCTTCAGCAGAAGATCTACAATATCGATAATAATTAAAAACTAATCTTCTTAATCAGCTAGATTTCCATATGTCTCCCACCGTAGGCTTGAAGTTAAAACTGGTGAAGATTGGAAAGCTAACTCTAAACTTTCCTTTTCTCTAGTCAATACTCTTGAAGAATAGTTCGCAGATTTCTCTACAAGATTTCGCCGATACATTCCAATAAGTTGTATTTGAGGATGCCTGAATCCAAATGAGAACAAGCTGAAAAAATCCGCTGCCTTAGCTTTCATGTACACATGAAAAAACTCTTGAAATTTCTATCAAAATTAGATGCTACTCTGCTTCTATTCATGTGATTTTTCCCGAAGCCCTTTTTATTTTGCATAAGAGCGTAAAGAGATTCAAAGCTTCTGTCTGTTATTAGCATTAGATTCAAGCAGAAAAGGCTCTTGGTTGACTATTGCTTTTGAAGAAAAGGGTTCCTCTATTTCCCTCTCAAATGAACAAATATACTGGGCTCAGATTTTATATGAAAATATGGGAACAATGATATGATTAGGGTTATCACACAAGATTGGTAATGCTCTACCTTGGTATACTGGGCTATTGCATCAATCTAGGGAACTCTTTTTCCTGTGACAAGTTTTCTCTATGCATGAGGCACATTGACAATAGTCAAACTGATGATGTATCAAATCTAAGTTGTGTTGTGTCATATCTGGTGAGAACAGTTGAGCTTACCATCGGTATCAATGCTTATCAATACTTATCATATATGAATTATTGTGTCCATTTTTATCATGGAATGTGGAAAGTATCATCAAAGTATTATCTCTCTCTCTCTCTCTCTCTCTCTCTCTCTCTCTCTCTCTCTCTCTCTCTCTCTCTCTCTCTCTCTCTCTCTTTCTTTCTTTCTTTCTTTCTTTCTCCCTTTCTTTCTTTCTCTCTGTGATTTCGAAAGCTTCAATCTCTCAGCAGGGTGTTAAGAGATGTAAGTGGCAAACAATTGATAGAGTATCGGTAAATAGTCATGATATATCTCTTAGGGTTGGAGAGAACGGAAATCTTATACGAAAATAGAGGCTAAACTATATACTCAAATATACATCTATGAGCAACCCTTGAAGGATGCTGATTCATGAATAATCACGACACCACTGTGTGTTATTTTGCTTCATCTGCAGAGTATATTGCCTGTGGTGTATCTCATTCTTTTTCTTTGCTCTATCTCAGAGAAGGAGAGAGAGAAAAGATAGATTCCAAGTGGACTTTTTTTGTGATCTACAAATCGATTTCCTGGCTTATTTTCATATTGAAATACGCCATTTGCACCTGATTTCATTGTTTTCAACCTGAAGCTCAAAAAGAAGCTGACGAGCAAAATCTTTCAGCTCTCAAAACTGTATAAGCCTTATATCTACACGGTCATAGTTTAGCATTTAAATCTTTTCAATCTTTTCATACTCAAATGTATCTCAGTATATATTGAAAAATTCCATATACCAAAGAAGATATTGTCCTGATAATAGGATATTCTTTTCCAGTCTTCAGATATTGTCATGAGTATGAGAATTTTTTCTATCCAGCTTTTCAGAATCAATGGACTTTGTGAACATGCAAAAATTTTTCTCCTCTCACAAAAGCAAACAAATTCAGTTACACAATTCTAGCTTGTTTCCGTGATTGATGGATACTTTCGTTTTGGATAGAGAGTAAGAATGAATTCTTTTTCCATGTCTTAAACCATCTTTTCAGAATGCAACGAATGAACTTTTCCTGACTTTTGACAGCTTCGTGAATCATTGTGAATTCTGAGTATGTATTTCATATTTTGATGGCTCTTAGGTTTTCAGCTTCTTTTGACTCTTGCACTTCTTCACATACAGAAGATCGGAAGAGGGAAAGTAGAGAAAAAAAAGTGATGATCCATGGTCCACAGAGATGACTAGATGACCACACAGTAAATGGATTCCCAAGTAATTCATTTGCTTGAGAAAGTTTTTCTTGGAGTTCATCATATTCTCCACTGTAATACAGCTTTTTTCATCTCTCTTTTTCATTCTCATTTTGAAGGAAGGAAGAAGGAGAAAATTTTTCTGTTGAAAAATGAATTGCATTTTCAGATCACATTCTGACCAATGTTTTGAAAGAGCTTGAGAATAACTTAGCGAAGAGGAAAACCATTGATAGAGTATCTTGGATATACATCTCAGGATAACAAGATATTTTATTCAGCCTCAAGCTAGTGACAAAAATCTGAGGACAAGATATCATGTAGCATAAAATTCACTTAATTCAATATCAAATCTTACTTCACAGAACTGTCAGTATACTGTTATTCGTGATCTTATTTGCTTTTTTTATCATGGTGTATTTATCTTTCTTTTCCACCAAATCAAAAAGAGTGAGTATTTTGAGTTCCCAGGTCTTCCCAGAATTTATACTCTCATTTGAATTAATTTGATTCATTATCAACACTTCATGCCCAAAAACTTTCGCTTCAGGCTTACCTGAAAAGGCTGATAAAAGTATATCACTGGATTGCTCAATTTCATGGACAAAATCGTACTATATTGCTCAATTATTGTGTATTTGTGATGCTGAGATTTTTACAGAGAAAAGTAATGTGTTCACCTCTTGAGAATCATTAGATTAACTTAAACAGGCTGTATACAAAATCGATGGACTTTGCAGCTAATGTAACACGACACACACAAGTGATTCACTGAGGAACCATTTTGATTCATGTTGATTTGTTCACTTTCACATAATAGAGGCCTGTATTTTGGAATACACTTCTTCTTCTTTCTTCTCTCCGATTCTTACTTACAATAATCTACTCTTGTACATAATGTATGTCAAACATCCAGCCGGCAAGAATAGTCGAGGAAGGGAAGTTTCTCTTCTTTTATCTTTCTTTTCATGCGAAGAAAAGTAACAGGTTGAGCACTTTAATGTATTCAAGTTTACCAATTCTTCTTGAACTCTCTCATACTCTGAACATACCGTTTGATTTCGAATAGCTGTGAGAATACATGTATATATGTATTTCCAATATACAGTATAGAATTGCTACTTCCGATTGTTCAACTACCTAGAAAACAAAATCTCTCTCTCTCTCTCTCTCTCTCTCTCTCTCTCTTTCTTTCTTTCTTTCTTTCTTTCTCTCTGTTGGACATCAAGTGGATGTCGAAACAGCCCAGACACTACGTAGATATACGATACATGTAATTGAAGTTTGAAAAATGCACTCTTCTACTCAGACTACTTTCAGAAGTCAAACACAATGTGATGTTTCATGAGAATTTCAATGAAAATTTTGTCTGGCTAGAGCAGAATAAAAAAATTCTGGTTTTTTACCTACCCAGTTGAGAATGTTTAACATTGTGCCTTTTGATCCCACGATAAGTTGTCAAAAAAACTTGTATCTCTCTGAATTTCTTTTAGATACATCATTGCTCATCCTATGTTCCTTGATATGATATTACCTAGATTAATAATTCACCTACTTTTTTCCCATCTCTCTCTCTCTCTCTCTCTCTCTCTCTCTCGCTCTCTCTTTCTCTCTCTCTAGAAATGAAAGCTATATTTGTGTGTTACTTTTCTTCTCCTTTTCACGTCTTATTTCGTGCTCTGACTTTTACCCGCTCATTTGTGATGAATAGTACTTCACTTGAGACACATTTAGATAAGATTTCTCTTCTCTTTTTTCTTATTCCTTTTCTTTCATTGATTAAACTACCTTGTCTACTTTGTTTCACACTTGTATTCCCTTTTTTCATGCTCTCTTTTGCTGCAGTCTTTTCTATATTAGTGAAAATAACTTGAGCTATTCAAACTTAATTTCACATGTTCAACTCGGTGTTATCTGGTAGAAAGTTTCAAGTCTATTTTGTAGTGTGTATCAAATTGAGCAAGAGAGCACTTGAATATCTAACAAAGTGTCAACTGTCATTCCTAGGATAGAAGATTTCTATCTTTTCGGTTTCAGCCTAACTGTTACGAATTTTTTAGAAAAGTATTTTTGAATATTTTCTCCTCTTGTGGACTAAATTCCCATATCGTCTTTTCCCAGATTTGAATTTATATGTTCAAATGTTCATCTTCCTTTGGAATTGCTACGGATCAATTTTGTGCACATATTAAGGTGAAAATTTTTAACAATGTTACAAGAACAATTTCGGAAGGCTTATACACACTCACCAAGATAGATGAACATTTTATTTGTTATTTTGTTCCAATAGAGGTGAATAATCGTTAGTAAAGACAATGTTCAATATTAGCCATATTCCATTGAGAATTGTATTCACTCGAATTTCGTGAGCTTTGGAAACTCTTCCAGTCAGTGAAAGCTCTCATTCAAACTTTCCGCCCTCAACGATTGTCTGTGTATATTCTTATATGAACCACAAGATTACATGTTATCTTCGATAGCTGGTATACTTTAAGGAATGATTATGAATGATGGTACATATGAGAGCCCAAAGAAGAGAGGAAGAGAAAAATAACGCGATTTTAGTGTATTTGGAAATGACTGAGGAGGGTCAACAAAAGTCACGTAACGCAATCGATATTATTGGATATACTGAAACACTGAAACAATTTGCCAAATAACACCACCAAATATTACCGATTTAGTGCATTATATTTGTCCTAGTTTGAAAAAAAGAAAGCCCAATACCGTAGCACGCTCATAATCGATATTCAGCACACTGAACTTATTTTGAGTTGATAGCCGAATTGAGATTGATTTAGACAAAACAGATCATAATCATCTTTAAACCGAATCATACCGATTGTCCAGCAATTTATCTATCTTGCTAGAAGATAACCAATCGCTCGATCATTCTACTGATAACACTCGAGAGCAAAGTTGAGCTAATTTCCACTTCTTCAATCTGGAGAACTGCTGCCTTTACTACTCACGTTTCTAGTCAAGATTTCCAGCTATGTTTAACCCTTTTAGTGGGAATCACTTGCTGAAGAAAGTATTTTCCTCTGGCTGTTTGTTCAGTGAACAGTATTGACAGTCTCCTCAGAAGATTGGAATTCTCTAGAAAACGACATTTAACAAGTGTGGGGAATATATTCTTCGCGGATAAAGATAAGGTCACTTGAAACGGCAATTAAAAACCTCCTTTTCAAATGAGCAAACAAAAAAAATTCTTCGATCTCTTGTAAAAAATAATCATTCCCAATTGTATAAACAGAACGCAAATTCTTCATAAGTTGAAATTTGCATGTAAAGACTGTAATAAACGTACTTCATCATGTAAATGGAGTTGGAAAAAACTGCGACTATATGGTAGAGATATTCCCTATCGATTCAACCCAATTATTCTGACTTGTTTTCGTGACTTTCACATTGTTTTTGATCAGAAGTTAGAAAAATCTTCTCATTGACCGGTGGCCAAAATGAGATGCCAAGGCTTTACTCACTCCTACCTCAAGACTTTCAAGTTGATCATTTTTCAAGTAAACTGACATTGAACAGAAGACACATCTTCAAAGGTCTGCCTGGAAAAAAAACTAGACAGTCTAGCAAACACGAAATCTTAACATGGTACCATTATTGAGGATTCCCCTTGTCCCAATAGTGGAGCGAATCATGATGAATTGTGTATGAAATGTTGTGTGTCTATCGTCGATACTACACTAGCCCAGCAGCATATCGTGCATCTCCATCGAGCATTGTTCTAATGAGAACACCATCATTTCCTGAGGCTTTATTTTGCTAGTAAGGCTGTAAGCTCCAGTAAATATTCTTTCAAAAAAACATTGTAAAAGTTTTCACTGAATTTCGCATGTACTTTCATTTCTTGTTTTCTTTCCCTCCCTCTTTTATTTCACATGATCTTGAATACACTCATATTTCGTGATCTTGAGACTGAATTCCTTCTTCTGGAGCATCCAATCAGGATGACAAGCGAGAAAGAGGCAACGTTTTCTATTGTTGAAAAGAAACCAAATTGGTATGATAATATAAAGGAATAGCAAAGAATATCATTCAGCATCAAACACACTTTGCATTCTGCGTTCTGTATCCTAGACGAAAGTGAGTGTTATATAGTGCTCAGGATGAGTGAATTTTTGAAATACTTGATTCTCAGAATATCTGCTCAAGTGTTTAACATCTTTATGCATGACTAGGGTGAAAAAGTTCAGTGAAGTGTGTGAAGATGTAGATGGAAAAGAAAGTGAAGCAAGTTGGATGGGCTTAGGCTGCCATTAATTTGAACAATACAAAAAAGTAGCCTTAAAATTTTCATTTTCATTCCTTCATTTTCCACCTTTATGAGTTTTCCTTTCTGTTATTATTAAATTCATTTTCTACTGGGCAAAATTTTTTTTCCATACATATATACAGACTCTTTCAATATAAATTCACGTAACAGCGATTCTTTTGAACCATGATAAAAAGAATTCAAAATAGAGAAAAGAATATGTATATATACTCATATCGCCACTTCGTTAGGTTATCTGAGTGGAATGGAAAAATTCTGTGTGAGGAGAAAAAAATGTTTCCGTTAACAGACATAGAAAAATCGATAATGAATCTGATTTCCTATCCTGCAGGTGTCGCTTAGGTTATTTGTAAATTCGAAAGTTTCATCATGATAATATATGAACATATGTATTGATGAAGAAAAAGTTCAGTTCATATTTGAGTAGATGGAGAGAGAGAGAGAAAAATATTCTATTCGCTCTAATAACTGAATATCCCTCGATAATTCTACTCCTTTTTCCACTGATAGGAATCTGTCATTGTGAATGAATGAAAATCAGATGCCCATCATCTGATGAAAAGGTCGACAGTTGAAATGGAAAGTAGCGTGATTCAATTGAACACTGGTTAGAATATAATATATTCTAGATTCGAATAACGAAGTCAACGTTTTTGATGCATAATTTCTTATCGTAAATGGACTTTAGAAATCTGTCTCTTTCACTGTCTATCTCATAAATATATTCCATCCCACATAGTCAATCATGGGTGATGGATTCGGAAATTGAATCATCGATCTTATTATTATTGTTCGCTGATTTTTTCCCTACTCACCCCCTCGTATATATCTCATGCCTCCCCTTTCTCGCATCATGGATCTCTTTCATGATGATGATAATAATAATTCCACGGGAATGAAGCCAGAAGTTGACCATTGATAAATGGAAATACAGAGGAAAAGAGAGAGATATCAAAAAAGAATGAGGATTGAAGAGTGAAAAAAGGAGGGTGAAATATATAGAATATAAGCGTTCATGATAAATTCTGAATGAATCATTTTGATGATAAATAAAGGAATTCTTTGCGCATATCTAATAAGCTTTCAAGGTGCATAACACAGTTGGAAAATAAGATAGGAAAGTCTCTCTCTTTCTTTTCCATGGTTGAAAAATGTACATACATAATGATGAGTGAGTTGAGAGAAATGATTTTTTGGTGAGCTCAAGAAGATTAAAAAAAGCAAAAAAAGACTCCTACACATGGAATGAGTCAAGCAGCATTTCAGGTGGGCATGAGGTGTATCGTGATTGACTCTAATCCACTAAAAAATTTATTCCAGACTGTCCCGAGGAACACTTTTGCATCTTCCTGTTTCCCTTTATTTCTCTTACTTTCTTTCCTTTTTCCACTCTCTTTGCCCTGTTTTAACATACTCTGATATTCCCATATAATATGATCGTTATTTTATTTTCTTTTTCTCCTAAACACACACAGTCATATACATGTATGTACTAGCCGCTGGACTTGTGGGTTGGAGGATGAAAGAGAAAGAAAAGGAGAGAGAAAGAGAAAGAGAGCATATTTTTCGTTTAAATGTCAAAGTGAATTCTAACTTTGCATGACCAGGCTCTCCACAGCAGTCTATCATGGATCAAAATAAATGTTGCTCCTAATTTTAGGATTTGAATCCATTAGCATCACCACTAGGCGAGGCTTTCCATCTCTTTTTCTCTCCCTTTCTGGAACATCATGAAGCTAACCATTTTTGAACATTTTCATCGCAATATGCTTCACCTAAGCCAAACTTATATGAACAATCGAAGAGAGAGAGAGAGAGAGCAATAAACTGATCGACAATAATGTTATACTTAATAAAGAGTTTGAAGGTGTCACCAAATCAATGGACTAATTTCAAAGTCGATGTATATCTCCACGCTTCACCTTACCTTGCTAACTTTTCAATATCATCAAGGTTTATCTGATATTTTTCAAGAATAATGAAGTCAAGATGAAGTCTCTATAAACCATGATGATGATCTAAGAGGATACTGAACATACTTTAACTGATTGAGCCAAGAGGGATGATAGAATATCGAAACAATCATGTGTTCAAGAAGAAAATTGAGCTTTTTCGATAGAATTCTTCTGATAGAACAACGTTTACAGATAGTGTTAGCTTTTCTCGAGAAATATTCCCAACCAGTACACTATCAACTTCTCTACTTAAAACTTTCTCTTACCATACAGCTACACCTAATTCCCTATAAAACTTGAGAGGTCTTTTATCCCTTTCTTCTTTCTCTCTCTCTTCCTACCAATACTGAGTCCTTCATCATCATGATTATTTAACCGGCCCTAGACAAACATCAACAATTGATCTATCGGTATTCTGAGTTTGTCGAAATAGAAACCAGGAAAACACTCATCACACACTCATACACTCCATTCATCTCACGTATAACTGAGCCCTGATAGTCTCTAATTATTATTATCATGAAAACTTCACCAAACATACACACACACATAGTGCAAAGCACTTTCAGCATCAAAATTTGGAGAGAAAGAGAGAGAGAGAGAGAGGAATACATTAATGAATTCATTGGCCATTTATACATACATGTATGTATATATATTGAGAGAGAGAGAGAGAGAAGGTAAAAACACAAGATTTCCTTCTCATCAAGGATGCATGAAAGAAAAAGCTAATCTAGAGGCTCAGCAAAAAAACAATTTACGGAGACCGCTAAACTATTTTATACAGTATTATAGTCCATTTGCTCAAAGTTTTCATGCTTAACGCTATTCATTTCAACGATTTGTGATTCAGTTCATCATCAGAATACTACTGTACTCTGTTCAAAGTATACCAAAGCCAAAAAAAGAGAGACCCTTTTTGATCGTTTGGAAGAGGAAGTAAGTGGAGTGAAAGATATTGAAAGTCCGTGGATGTGTGTATATGTGTGTGTTTCCAAGTTGGTGTGGTCAATTTATTTGGCTATGCAATCCCATGGACACATACGCTTGTTTTAATGTCCATACTGTTATGTTAGTCTATAGCTTTTTATGGGCCCTTTTTTTGCTCGTTTGTATTTTGTTGTTTTGATGATACAATGAGTCTATCTCTCTCTCTCTCTATTCCTCTTACACCCATGAAAATGGTTGTTAGATAAACCTTTGCTAGTTGACAGATATGCAGTGTACATGTCCAAAGGCTATTTTTGAATTGGACCATATAGAAGAAAGAAAGAAAGAAAGAGAGGTCTTCAGTATTTTCTACTCTCTTTTTTTCGAAAAGAGAGAGAAAGCTGGAGGTTTGCTAGTACTTTTTGTGTATGTGGAATAGGAAAATTCAATTTCATCAGTATTCTGGAAATGTTTTATGAGCTAGATGATGGGCCATTTGGACACACAATTCAGATTCACAATGAATCGTCAAAGTTTGAAGGAAAATTTACTTTGAGCTTTATGGTGAAAAATGACTTTTTTCCAACTGGAATAAGGTGGGAATATAATTCATAGCATTCTCTTCTCTATATCTCTCTATTTTCTGAGCCAAGAGCTCATATGGATTGAAATTATTATAACATATTCTCTCTATTGTAAGCTCATCTTTGTTCAGATCAAATCAGACCAACTTTTCCACTCTTCAAAAATAGAACAAAATTCCAAGATATCTGAATCTGTATCTTCTCGATAAAAAAGCATCATACTTTATGAACCATTGAGAAGGTATTTCTATTGATAAATAGATACACTCTCCTTCAAAAGAGATAGAGAAGTATCCTAGTTTAAAAACTTTTTCCAAGAATTTCAAGTGATCAAGTTGACCAGAATGTATAAAGCAAAGCTCTGTCCATGTGTGAAGAGGCATGATATTTATCATGCTCGTTTGCTATTGCTATCATTAGACAGACCAATATTTCACTATATGTCTTTTGATGGCTTTGAAAAAAAAAGTTTATTAGACCATGTACGACCAGGGAAGAATGTGATGAAAGTTATATATCTATTCACATTGAGAGTATTCCATGGACCAATAGGATGAATTTTGGCTCTAGGTTTCATCAATATGATGATTGGGTTCTCATTTCAAATTCTTCTTCTTCTTTTTTTTGCCCCATGAAAATGTACTCTCCTGGTATAGTGGTGACGAAAGAGTAGGGAATGAAGAGAAGAGAGAAGAAGGATTGCATGATAAACGCGATTCTGGAGGGAAGAATCTACTGGCCACTTCCCGAGTCTGGATCACCCACTTTTAGAGTGGAATTGATCATTAATCATGTTGAGACCAATGTCAAGAGAGGAAAAGAGAGAGAGAGAAGGACAAAAAGTGACAAAAGAAGGAATAGAAATAAAGTAGTATCAGTAGAGAGAGAGAGAGAGAGAGAGAGAGAGAGAGAGAGAGAGAGAAAGAAAGAGGAAAAAAATCGTGAAGAACAATGACTATAGTCATTTACCTACACTGTACTCTCTGTATTTTTGACAATTGAAGCAACCATAAAAGACTTACTCACACAGATCAACAATTGTTGGAATAAGAATTGAGCTTGATTCATTTGGAATGATGAATGTCAAAAACACAACTATTCTCTGCCTAGTTGATGTTGAGTGGAGCTTTTCTCCTCTAAACTAATTCCAATTCAATTTCCGATGATGGTGTTCATAATTTCTGCTTTTTTTTGCCAAAATATTGTCATTTGTAAAGTTTTTTATTCCCAATCTTGTAGAGTACCTTTATTCAGATGATTCAAATTTACTTTCATCGGGTATAAACGTTATGTATGCTGAAGAATGCCGGAATTCATTTGTGCTCCATGTAAGACACGATTGTTCCAAGGTAGTGGTACTTTTCCAAGTTAGTGGTACTTTTCCAAGTTAGTAAGAGAAAATCCAAAGCGATTGCTTCCATATAGCTCAAATCATCAGATGAAAATTGTGAATCAAAATTCTTTCCATTCCTAAGTTTACAGCTTCGTTTGAGGCTCTCTGTCCAACCTATGGCATATACATATTCCATGCAATTTTCCAGCATGTTTGCCAATGAGTCAGCATCTCTTTGATGATAATTTTACCAAGATAAAAGGAAAACCTACATTTCACAACGAAAATGTCAATGGGATCACGAATTCTGGTGGATATCTCGAGTGCCAGTGATTTAGTAGCAATTTGTAGCGCATCTTTCGCGTTCCATGCACATAGAGACAAAATGATAATGTTTATTGAGCAAAAGAGAGGAGAAATTTTTTCCGCTTCCTCATCCTTATGCGTTGCTTTCTCTCTCTCTCTCTCTTCTATCTTTCATGTTACGAATCAGCGATTTAAGGAATAGTCAAACAATAAAGAATAAGATACGAGTAAAGAATGGATAAAATAAGCATGAATAAATATCAACACTTAGCAACAAGAGAGAGAGAGAGAGAGAGAGAGAGAGAGCAGAAAATAACTTATACATGTTAAAGTCAGGGTGTCATTTTGCTTTTTCTCTCTCTCCAAACTACTTAGCTTTGCACTCGATGTTCTTGTTCCTTGCAACGCATAAGAACCTCAAAACACCAAAATCACTGACTTGTGTCACTGATTCTTCGACCATACAAGTTCTCTTTCTTTCTCTCTTTCTCTCATAAAAGCAGACGGAAAATATCCAGGGAATCCTGGGAAAAACTTTATTCTATCCAGATAGCATGCTCACACATTGGAGACTTCGTTGCCAGTTGAAGTGAGTCTCTTATACTGTGGAGCAGAATAGACGAAAGCCCATGTCTATGGGAGAGAGAAAGAGAATAGCTCTCTGTTACTCTCTTTGAATAGATGAAAATGAATCTCCTCTCTATTCACTTGTATGATGGTGACAAGAGAGAAAGTGAGAGTGACTATGACCGATAGAAAATTGACTGAACAAATATTCACTTCACTCTATCACCTCATCAGTAGTCAACATTGATCACTATCCAATACATGTACTCTCTCTTTTTTTTGCCTCTGATCTTATATATACGCTCATGGTTATAGAAGATTTTTATTCACATGTGATATATATATATATGTATAAGTAGCAAAAAAATTGTACGATTCAATACCTCTCAATCGGATTGATTATCTTTCAATAAGTTTTTTCGGGCTAACTTTTTTGCGTCTCACTTCATTATAAATCTCCACAAATCGGATTAGTGTTGATTTTAATAGAGAAAAAACCTTCTTTCAACTGTTGATCACATTTGGGAAACACACACATCTTAATCAGTTATATAATTAGTTTTAATGTTCACTGTGATAGATTTTGCGACCTCACTTTCTCACTTCATGATCTGATACGTATAAATTCTGTTCTGATCGTCTATAAGAAGAATATATACATCGGTTGTCCTCTCTATACAGTATATATATATATAATAAACCCCTCAAATGATAAATTGCTGCTGTGTTCTTGTTTCAATTGGTGAGATTGTGGACTGTTATAAAAGTGTGATACACTCTATCAACATCATCAGTATCAATCATGTTTACCATTTGTTATCATTATTTTTCAATCAACATCACATTAGTATTATTACTGCTATTATTACTATTATTGCCACCATTATTAATATCATCTTCATCATCAATAATATGCCCAACAATGAAGTCTCACAATATTTGATTCATATGTTAACCTGCCGGTTAATTAATCCGGCTTATGGCGAACTTGTTTAGTACACTATCAAGTGGACAACCATACGATTATTCGGCAGCATTTTGTGACTCCGAACGTTTCAATAGTCATGGATATCGATCACACATACCGGAAGATCGATCAACGCGCAAAAATTCATTCTTCTCATCATCTTCGTCTAGTAAACGTTCAGCATCCGATATACATGCTCAACGTAGCGCTCATCGTAGCCGTATTCGTGATCAGTGTAAATATGAGCTGTTCAGTGTGGAAGAGAAGACTAAAGGATCAACCGCATCAAGTGATACACTGGAAAAAGGATTTATTGCCCATCAGCAAGCAACCTCATCATCAACCGATGTGGGTGGTAAATCAAAATCTGGCCCCACCGGAAATGGGTCCGGTGAAGGTCGAGGTCGAGGCCGCAAAACGGGTCCATCACTATATGATGTCCATAGACTATTGACCCAGAGGGTTAGCTTACTGGGAAAACCGATAGATACACCATTAGCACATCATCGAACTCGTGATCAAATAATTCGAAAGTATCAATTTATTGTACACAGTTTTCTGGAAAGGCCGAGAGGCAAATTTTCTGTCTCATATCATATTTTCTTGTAAGTATTCCATTACAGATACATACACATACACCCACGTCTATCTTAATCCTTTTGGGTATCATTTGCTGCGTATTTTTATGGTCCATCTACTTAACCTTAGTTGTATTCTGATGTGATGGGGTTGAAAAATAATGATGATATAACAAGGTAGTATAGTGAAAAAGTTTCAAGAATAAAGTGGGAAGAAAAAGTTTACCAGATATGATCATATTCCATAGAAGTGTAGAAACGCTATGTGATGAGTGGAAAATTAAAGAAAATATGCTTATAAGTCTATTCGCTTAATTGTGATCATGAAAAAAAATTGCAAACTAAAGCATAAGAAAAGACTTAAAAGATGAAGAAAAGTAAAAGTTGCAAATATTAAGCGTCATTTTGTATATTTTGTACATTTGTATGTTGGTGAGCGAATATTATGGGAATATTCTGAACTTTTGGTATTTTTGGGAAAATTTTTCCACCTTGTCCAATTTTGATTGTTGTTCCAGTTAATTGGTTTCTTCTTTAATTTTTTCCTTTCGTATCTCTCACTTCTATTTTCACATCGCCTTAAAGTACTTTAAAAAATTTCCTACTCCTGAAGCATATTCTTCTTCACTTTTTGATTTGCTATTCTTCGTGATGATCGATCGATACCAATTCAAAAAAACTTTTTCACTATATACCTCTTGGAATCCTGAGCCAAATTTGATTGCTGTCTGGCTGTAAAATAGATTGGATTTGTTCTTATCTTTCTTATCCATTGTCTTCAGTATAGTCACGTACTTTCAAGGATCAATTTTGATGAATAATAGTATCTCCACTAAACTTGAGGTACATTGGTGGTATTTCAGACAGTTGATTTTTAGGCTCTCATATTTCCAAAAGCTACTATATATGTGAACTTCTCGGATAATTGAAACTATTTACACGACAAAAATTTCGATAAATTCGCCTTATTCAATCTCTGTGAAAGAGAGCTGTATATCGTGTATTCTTTGTTTGAACATTCTATCGAATTTTGAAACAATCTGAATTGAAAAATGGAAAAATTTCAACATCATTGATGGAATGTTCGAAGTTATCAGTCAATTCTTTCTACAAAACCTTGTAGAGATACCATGTTAGTCACATGTTCAATTTGATTGGATTAAGGTGGGATTTATTTTCGACATATTTGCTCTATTCCTATGTTTGACTGAGCATAATAAAGTCAGATTATGCAGGGAAAAAAGTTTTTCCCCCTTTTGTGAAACATTTTACGCAACCAGTCGATTCTTTGAATAAGAATTTTCTCATATTTGATCAACTGATTCACCTTCATCTCTCTCTTTTCTCCCGCCTAAGTCTTGAATTGTCAGATGAAATGATAGATTCTGAGAAAAAGGTTCATTCTATCACACATTCCCTATGGACGCTCTCACTTATTCAGAAGCCTTCATCTTGATGATTCTGATTCTTTTCCTTCCACATATTCTGGTTCAGAAAAGAAAACTTTTTCTCTCATGAGCTAGTTCACTCGCTAACCAAAAACAATCTTGTTCACTATTATTTCACATCTATTTGATTTAAACTTTTTGAGGTGGAAAAAATTGGAACAGAAACACATGGAATGGGTGGAAATTTAATAGGTGCAACAAAATAGTTCGGAAAGAAATTGGGTCAATATGGTCCATTACTGATTGAAATAATAGAGTAGGGGACAGTGGAAATATGTGTAAGTGTAGATGAAAGAAGGAAGAACTTCTCGAAGCATACATGATGATAACAATCATCTTTAAGAAGATGATTGTTAATCGAATTTTCTAGGTTATAATCATTCATCTAGAAGGATAGATAATTCAGTAGCTTATTGTGTTCACCGATCCCCTCCCAGATGTATGTATTCCTTCAACATTTCCTCTTTCTTCGTTCAGTCACACACACACACATACCCTCACATAGTCCCAAAAACAGCAAGCTACTGGAACAGAAGATTCACTTCTGGTTCATGAACCGAATTTCGATTCACTTTGAATCCCTTAGAGAATCTTGTATTTATACCACTCATCATATGTTCCATCAGTATTACCCTTATATAGAGATGATCTTCACAATCCATTTTCTCCACTCTATTTGATGGAATTTAAAAATTTTCTCTCTCTCTCACAAGAATAAGAAGCCCCTTTGTTCCAATAATATAGCTTTTTCCTATCACTTCCTTCTTCTCCTCTTCTTTTTCATCTCTCACATTCTGGAGGAAATATTCTCTCTGGATTTCAAATAAATCCTCTAAATACAAAATCATCGTTCAAATCTGTTGAAAGTTCTCTTGAGCATGTATAGTTTGGAGGTTTCAATCAGTTTTGATCAATATCTGAAGAGGTGGAAACAAATCATACCTTGTCTCACTTTTTTCATCATTCTATTCATATTCCTAGCACAAAATAAGTGTAAAGTTCATTTGAAAATAGAATCATAATATTTCCTTATCTTGTTTCATGACCTCAATTTGGTTACTTCATACGCAATATCCACTAGAACATAGTTATTTTAACTTTCACTTCCTTTCACTTCCCTTCTCTCTCTCATGTGGCTCATCTCATGATTGAATTCTCATCCCACTAACAGTGACAGCAATTTAGGACGTGATACATGTCTATGGACCCTTCGTTTTTCTACTCCTATTTTCATGCCTATCATCTCATGTTTCCCTTGGAAAGATAGAGAGAGAGAGAAAAATAGAGAAAGTGAAGTAAGGTGAAGACCCAGAGATGACCGCAAAGCATATCCGTCATCAAGCAAAATGACACTTCAACAGAATCAGTTTCATTTTGTTTATGCATTTTTTTTCTTCTCAAATCATGACAGCTTTCACAATATTCTCCAGTCTTCTTGAGAGGACAAAGTGTATCATGTTAGCTGGAGAGCATGGAATATCATTGCCTATGAATTTGAAGTAAGAGCATGGAGAAGCTATTAGGATTTCAATTTGAGAGTCCTACTGGATAATTTTTCTGGAAAATTTGGTCATACTTCTATGAAATACTCAATAACACTCACTGGTTTGACCATCTCTCTGCCATAAATGTAGTAGTCTTCTTGAGCTTTACTACGAATTCCTTTTCAAACTATTCATTTTTTGGGGCTATAATTATCCTGATCGGATGGAAATGAACTTCATGTCCCAAAATTTCTGTCACTCTATGGAACTTTTATTATACTAATAGCATACATGTTTATACAAGCTTAATATTGTCGCATTCAATGATGAACATTCCATGGTAAAAGTTGATCTCTATACTGGCAGTTTAGATGAAAACTTATATTAAGGTTAGGCTTATCAAATTTATCCAGAATATTGGCTTTGCATGGCGAAAAATTAGAAAAATAGCTGTAATTCATCAGTGATCAGATCCAATCTGGCTTTGAGAGTCAAGATTGAAGGTAAAATTAATGAGAGGGTCAGCAGCTAATATAGTCATCAAAAAGTACAAGATTAGGTCAAGCAAGATATGAGATGAAGGCCGAATTTTGCACTCTATCATGATGCTACAGAAATACAGAAATGATTTGAGCATCGTATACAGAGTACCTTCATGGGAAATCTTCATCACTCCAAAAGATGTGAGATACTTGAAGTACTCCAAGGAATTCACCGAGAATCCTGTGTGATGATTAGAATCTATTGAATATACAGTCTCACTTGCACTCTGATCATATCTGTGGTTGTTTTTTTCTGTCATCTCTTCGATCTATGGTACAAATTGATCATGTATTGTCCAGGTCTACCAATGCTTACGGTATGTTGGAATCAATTCAGGCTCTACCTATTCTCGGAAGAAGCCTGGGCTGAGCCTCCAGTGGATTACGGGGAATTGCGAAACGCATTTCAATATCATCAAGGCTATCATTTGATCCAAGTTCATTCTCTCGAATTCTTCACATTTCTCTCTTGCTCTTACAGACGAATTTTATTGTAGATCATGAAAGGTTTGTCCAGGGTTTTTCTTTGCCTCAAATTTTTTCCTATTTTCTTGAGAATAATTATCAGCTAATTCGAATCTAATTTGGGCGTATAAGAATTTTGGCTGTAAGTTTGGTTTTTCCCATTCTCTCTCTTTCTCTCAATGCTGTATTCTCTCAACTCTTACCAGAATTCATCAATCCACCCGCTCATGAATATATTTATGGTCTATGTTTGCTCACCGCATCGAGAGCAAAAGAATATTCACCGAGCCGATACTTTACATCAGAAGTTTGAAGTTGAGCTGCTATTCCTATGAAATACAATCAATCTTGCCTGGTCACTCAGCGGTAGACTTGCTCATATTCTCTCTCCTGGAAACCATTCTCCCCACCTATACCTCTTCTTCCAGGAGATCATAATTTTGAGCTATCTTCTGACTTAAATCTTTTTTGAACACACATTAGAACTAAAAGTCACCGGAAGTCAAAACCTGCCAAAATTTTCCAACATTAACACTGAGCACATGTATCAAGATATATCCTATTCTTCTCCTTCATTTTCCAGATAGCAAGCTGGGCTAATGATATTGTTCACGGTTCTGGTACCGCCAATCAAATTTTATGAATCTCTAGTAACATGTAAAGCCATTGTAGCAAAAGTGAGCGAAAGAGAGGCTCTCAAGATCTTCTGACTGTGTTCTTCATGATCTTGAGAAGAAGAATCAAGGCAGCAAGTCACTGTGCAAGCCTATTTATCCATTATCAAGACAATTGTGTTGAGTCTTTTCCTTTCTAAAAGATCTAATGTGCTTTGAAATTCTCACTCGTAAGTTCAGTGATCTTTTTGGCCAATAGTATGAAACAAGCATCTGATGAATTCCATCTTTCTGTTAGGCACAATTATTCACATTTTTTTCTAATGCTTACTTTTGAGTATAAATGTAATTCGAGAAATTAATCAAGTAGAACATACTTATTCTTGACAGAAATCATGTACTTCGATTAAGTGTCTATTTGTGTTTATGCGTGTGTGTGATTGAGAATCAATCCTTTGATCACGATCATATTCCATTAAGATATTCTCGGTATATGTATGTGTGTGTGTGTGTGTGTGTGTAGTAAACAATCGAATAGGGTCAAATAAGGGTCAAACAAATTGAACACACTAGTAGTGAGAAAAGCCAACAAAGTGTACTTAAGTAAGCTTATTGGGATCACAAGGATTGACTTGTGAGTTGATGAAATGCTTCTCTCTCTTCATCTATTCTTTTTTCCTTCTATTCTCTTTTTCTCTCACTGTATTCCTTGAGACAAAATGGAATGAAGACGGAAAAGGGTGAAAGCTCAAAATGGATGAGAAATGAAAGGGAAAGAATGAAAGCTTCGAGAATAGTGTGGATAAAAGTCATGAGAATAGGAAGCTGACTATGGGTTTGCTGAATGTTTGGATCTTTACGATTTTCCGATACAAAATGAATGGTCAAAAGCTTACGAGAAGGTAGATTGTGGACAGACACATACACAATAATCAGCAATGTCTTGCCGAAATTCAATGAACAAAAAAAGAATTCTGGAATCATCATTCAAAATTCATTCTATTCTGATACGATCTTGTCAAAAATCATTTCATTCTTCTATTTTCTTCCTTTTTTTTTGTCTTATTCTCAAATACTACTCTACTTCCCTTGAAATTTCTCTGGATTGTTGGATCCCATCACTTAAAGATAATTTTCATGCTAGGAGAGAGAGAGAGAGAGAGAGAGAGAGAGAGAGAGAGAGAGAGAGAG
>QZCP01000137.1:112871-127784 GCA_003956705.1 Brevipalpus yothersi
GAGAGAGAGAGAGAGAGAGAGAGAGAGAGAGAGAGGCTCGCTTGTGACCATTACACATTTGATGGCAGAAAGAGTCATTAAGGGTTTATGTAGAAAGAGAGATAGAAATCATGGTAATTGTAGATGAATCATTCGTGTTTTAAGATGTTCCTTTTTCTCTCTCGTTCTTTTATCCTCTCCTGTTCACCAGATGATTCTTACCAAAATGGTGATATTGAACAAATATTCTGAGCTCATATGAGTGTGTGTTTCTGAATAATGTAGATGTATTAACAGCTTAAATAACACTTTGGCTATTCGCTTGATGACATGAAGTCATCATGGAATACATAGAATATGAGAAAAAAAGATAGAATAGTGAGAGAGCAAAGGAGAAAAGGGATGTCTTGAGAGAAGAGGATTGAAGATGGAGGAGATACTGAAAGTGTATATATATATCAGTAAGTATGCTGGTTGAGTGAGACTGAATATGATGGAAAGATTCTTCAAAGATGAACATGATGATGGTCAGGGAACATTGAAAGTGAATGGTTATTGGTGAAAAGTAGAAGGCATACAGACAGGAGAGAAGTGATATTAGGAATTGGAATAAAGGGTGAGAAGAGAGAGAGAGAGTGTGTGTGTGTGTAGATGAAAAACAAGAAGAATTCACATCATCTCCATCATTCTCTACCATCATTTCCATCATTCAGTATATGTCTCTGTCATAACCATATCAGCTCAACAGCTCTTTTTTTCAAGAGAAATACTTTCTTATATTGATGTATTTAGAAGTTGTATAGAATGCTGTTATCCAATAATGATAGTACATTCACTTAACACAGAGAGAATATTAACTATTACAAGTGAAAGAGAGAGAGAGAGAGAGAGAGAGAGAGAGAGAGAGAGAGATTCATTTGCCTTCATTATCACATGCCTTCTGGAGTATTACAATTTTTGTGACTATTTGATGCCCTGTGAATGTGTATATCCACAAATTGACTTTTCTCTATTGTACTAGTAAATTGAATTCTTTTACCTATTCAAACTAAATGATCATTTAATTGCCACTGTTGATGATGATTTCTTCCGGTGATACTATTAACAGTATAGCTCTACCACATTCACTTGTCGATTCACTTATTTATGGGAAAAGTGATTGGAAAAAATTGTCATCAATTAAGAGGCAAAAATTAGAATACCTCACAATTGTTCTCTACAATCGAATTTCTACTAGCTAATCTGAGCATGATTCTTATTGGATTCCTTCCAAGAAGAATTCCAAGGAAAGCTTGATTTGATAATGATCTTTCGAAGAGCGATAAAATTGAATAGGAAGTTGAATTAGCCCTCGAATTGCTCTTAGTCTTGCCCTTTCAGCTTACATACATGTATACTTATCCTGGAAAAACCTGGACCGTTATATTTGCTCTTCGTGATGACACATATACTGACATATGCTGATAGAACATTAAAGTTAATCTTTTGTGTATACAGATCACATCGATATAATCCTCAAGAGGGTGTTCCAGTGACTATTTTACGGTAGGATAGGTTATAAACGCTAGATGATGATCATTCGATGATACATTGAGCTGTAGTTTTCAATTAATAATCCATTAGATTGCTAAGATCCTTGCTAGCTCGACTAATTTTTGATGACTTTTGGTGTGGGTGTTCATATTACTTTCGATCCATCCATTTAGTCATCGAAAACATCCAATTTTAGCAGATATTTATGAGTATTTACATTATTTTAGGATAGAAAAAAAATTTTTACCCCGTAAAAGCATCAAAAATCTTGAAATAACAAGATATATATACATACATGTATATATCTGTGACAGTATTATATCTGGTTTCATTCAGCACTCAATAAATTTTCTCTTTTTGAGTGATGAGCATTCGAGAGCTTCCGGTTAGAAGTTATAATGTGCCTCACACATGCTGTGTACATGTATCTACACTATGTATATATGTCAGGGTTGTTCCGAAGATTAATTTCCTGATGATAAAGTATATTTTGAAAGTATCACCATGAGATGTATATATACACAGTCACACAAAAGAATCTGACCACTTGGAATTTTCCTGGGATTTATTGTTGTGGTTATCTTATAGTGGTCTATGTGTGTGTGTGTGTGTGTGATAATGTTGAAAAGAAGAACATTTCTTCCACTCTTGAGGCTGAAACTACTTTCATTAATTTCATATATAGATATACCCAACTTCTCAACTCTTTTACATGTCTTCTTGTTCTTTCCGCTGGGATAACCGAAAGTGACTGATGAACTTTCCCCAGGATGTGGATGCTCTCCACTTCCTGGAGATACTCTCACTAGATTCTGGGTATAGTCAATCTTGAACACTATCCTGAACTTCATCAGTAGAAAAGCTTCCAGGGGAAACTTGAGAGAATCCATGTCAATTTATGGAGATGAGACAACTAATCACCACCGAAAAGCAACACATTCAATTCCTTCGGGAATATCATATGTATTCTTAAAACAAATATGAATATCTATTTACAATAATTTGTTTTTTTGACTCCTTCTACACAGGTTTTGTATGGTATTTACATGCCTTGTATTGAGTGTTTTCGCTACGATTGAAGACTATGAAGAATCTGCCTCAGCAATACTCTTGAAAATGGTGAGTATTCCTTACTCATGTCATCCTCTTTTTTGTCACGTATATTTTGTTTTCTGTTGGAAAATCATGAGAGCATAAAAATATGAGAAAAAGAAACAAAAAGAATGAAAAAAATTTGCATTTCAAGTGAATACCGCACTCTGCACACTGCATTTCTCTGAAATTCCTAGGAATATAGTATATAGTATACTATATATACATGAGTTGATTTTCTTGAAAATCTAATTCATTTTCTCAAGTTTGAACAGTAAAGTAATGGGAATGAGATAATTAGAACTCTTTTTTCTCGAATACACGAAGACAATATTTCACATGATGAAGCAGACACAAAAGAAAAACTTCTTCAAACTTTCTCTCTACTAGACAATACACAATGTGTTCCACAGATTTTGTGAATAACTATTTCACACTCGAAAAATCGTTAGATTGATTTGTGAAAACTTCTCATCCGGCACTTATGAGTGAAAATTATATATCATATGGAGACACATCCTTGAAAATTTAAGCTCAGGAAATAAAAAATTTCGCCATGAACAGTGATTTTTTTCCTTCTGAACTTCATGAATGCTGATCGAGCTATGGAGAGAATGAGAATCTATTTGTTCATTGTACTCACAAAGAACAACCCCATTTTGCCATTCTTCCAAATTAATCGATGTTGATAGTTCTTCCAATAGCAACAAGCAGCATGTTTCAACTTATTTTATCTTCCAACTATATCATGTCATATTATACGCAGTCTTTTTGGATAGAAAAATTGGTTCAAAATTGTAGTTTTTGTGTTGTTATTTGAATTGGTTTTGTTAAAAATTGGTTTGGATCCCCTAGAGTTAGAAAGAGTAGTCATTGGAATTCACTCTCAAAACACTCTAGAAATCAAATCCTGACCTCGGAACAAACACATTCAAGTATCATCATGAAGTTTCAACTTCTTAATGTCCATCTTTCTCGTGGATCTATCCATTCTACAGAACAGTTCCAATGGATAGAAATCGAAACAATCGCCATTAACCGCTACTGCAATCGTCTTAAGTAGTCAGCATTTGATTTGATTCCTCGGACAATTCTTCATTGTCTTTAGCCACTTGTATCGTTAGTAAAGTTTAGCTCATTTCATTAGTTTAATTCTAGCTTTTCGTCAATTTAAGCTCTATCGTTATTCTTCTTCTCTGTAGTTATGACTGAAAAGTGTTTTCCTCATAATTTGGTTACATGTATTCACCCTTGGCTGAAGTTGATTGAGTTTAGTCATAAGATGTCTTCATATCTTCAAGATCGATTATCATTAATTCGAATTTGTTTCCGTTCTATTCTCTTTTTATCCTCATCTCTAGGAACTCATGATGATTGTTTGGTTTACAATTGAATTTTTTCTGAGACTTTGGTCTGCTGGATGTAGATCTCGGTATCAAGGTTGGGTCGGTCGGATGAGATTTTTGAGAAGCCCATTTTGTGTTATCGGTAAGTTTCCATCCATCATTCGACATTATACTTCAATTTTTTGCCATACATCAAAATAAATAAGAAATCTGCTATCTCAACTTAGATCGTATGTTCTCATGAATGATGACTCTTCACTTTTGAGAAGAAAAAAATTGGAGTGAATCAGATCTAGTTTTGAGTTATCTTCATGACATCAGAAGAGATTTGTTTGTCTCAAAATACATTTCAAATTCGGAGTGTCTAAGAGAGTTACTCATAACATAGAAAATCATGAATTTATCTGTGGTAATGAATCCTCGAAATAGTGGTAAATCTGAGAGCTTGAATTTTAGTCTTTTGAAACTCTGGAATGCTGCGGGAGTATTAGTTTATGGTTGTTAGTAGTGGAATCATGAGAGGCTCAAAAGAAGTGTACAGCAATTCACAAGTTACTATGAAATCAAATTAGCTCATCAGCATTCTATGTGATTAGCTGGCAGAATTAATGGTCGCATTGAAGGTCTATCAATTATTCTATTCCTGGAGGATTTGTACTCTCAATTGCTTGGTATGCTAAGTTCTGATGCATTAGTGGAAAAAGAGGAAAAAGTTAAAATCTTCTTTGGAGATGAATAATTTTCAAATATTGACATAGATAGGGTGGAAAATAAGTATTCGGCGAGTACGTGTACTCAATTTTCGCAATCAAATAAATAAAATCTCAGATATTATCAAGATAATCAGCTAAACTTTTTAACATTCAAATTTTAACTGGACTGAATAACCAAAGTTTCATGAAAAATCTGGAGAATCAAGCCCGAGAGACTACGATTTATTCTAATGAAGTCATGATCTGACCATTTTTCTGCAAAATGGAGAATGTTTTTCAACAATTGCATTTGATCTCCACAGTTTTATTCATCTTTTCTGCATTACTTTTCAGATATAATTGTTATAATAGCATCCATCATGGTTTTCACTCTCGAGCCTGGTGGCCAAATTTTTGCAACCTCAGCACTGAGAGGCCTTCGATTCTTCCAAATACTTCGAATGGTTCGTATGGATCGCAGAGGTGGAACATGGAAATTACTAGGATCCGTTGTCTATGCACATCGTCAGGTAAGCTTGTGATAGAGAGATAATCCCAGGAATATATTCTGTTTTCAATCATCTCGATGCAACCCGATAGTACTGTTTTCGAGTAGCATTCTGATTTAAATGGATTTGAAATAGGAGATACAAGTTTTCTCTTTTCTTCTCATGTTTACCTAAAAGCTTCCTCTCTCTCCCTTTTGTTGAGAGTTTCTATCTGATCTTGAATCAATTCCCATTTCATGGTATTCCAATACTCTGTCCAACATGAAAATCTTGTTCAAGAAACTTATTTACACTCAAGTTTGGCCTCTTCCTGCTGGAACAATCAGTGATCGATTCAAATTGAACCCAAATTCGACGCAAACCTCTAATAGGATTAGTGAAAAAAAAGGCTGACTCGCTTGTATGTGTGTGTTTATACGCTGTGAATGCTGAATCAATTTGATTTTCACTGATTATCTGTCTTGTAAAGCGCTTTAGCCATACCAATAATTCGAAGATTGGTTCCAATGATAGGTTAACGGATCACCTTATGAGCCTTGAGCTTAGGAATTCTTAATCCCATTGCATGACCGAGTGATCATGACAGTCAGTGGAAAGGAGCTTATATGGCTTAGAGAAAAAGATTGATCCTAACCAGCAATACACATTCGCCTCAATCCTGGGTTACTTTTCGATCCCTTCCTCGATTGATTACCAATACCGAGGTCAAAGTCATGAGGTTCTAGACCGATGGATATTCTTTCTATAAATATATATACATCAGTCCCTGTAGAATATCTGGCTTTTAGAATCGATTATATTCAACGAAAAGAGGGTTGGAGGAAAAATTTTGCCAGGAAATTTTCCGTTTTATTGTAACTTATTTATTTAGACAATCTATCAAGTACCACTTCCACCATTTTCTGTTTTGTCATTACATGGAAGAATTCGAAAAATTTTCACACATTCTCACCTCGTATTGTGGAAGGCTTGAAGGCATAGTAATTCTTTTCGTTCCCTCTATTCTGGTTGATCGATTGACTTGCATGTTAAACAAGATTAACGGTTGTCAAGAGTGTTGAACATGAATTGACTTGAACTTTGCATTAAACTTCATCTTAAATTTGTATTCATCTTCTTTTTCTTCTTCTTTTTCTTCTTTCTGATCACAGGAGCTCATCACAACTGTTTATATCGGCTTTCTTGGCCTGATATTTTCTTCCTTTTTGGTATATCTAGCAGAAAAAGATGCAAACCCACAAAAATTTGGCAATTTTGCTGATGCTCTATGGTGGGGAGTGGTAAGTGAATTTGATTCTATTTCTTGGGCAAACGGTGTAAGAAATGAAACTAAATTCAGTTGAATGGATCCTCTCGCACAGAATACTGAAGAATTATTGAGACAAAAGAACAATGATACCCAATATTCTTTATTCAAATTGAAGCTAGCCAAGCTCATACAGTCAACTATGTAAATTTTATACTGATTTCGCATAATTTGCACTTATTTGAAAGCCTGAGGCAAGCAAAAAAACACTAATGGTGAGAACAGTTTCTGGCAAATATTCTCATAGTAGGTGGAAGGTATCACTATTCCCTTTTTCAAAGTTTACTCTTGATTTTCTCTCTCTCTTTCTCTGATTTGAATTACCAATGAAATGCAAACAGACGCATCCCATTTGTCCAACTGATTTCACATTTCAATTCCTCACAATTCTTACAGTATATATTGCGAGAAAGGATTTTCTCTCCAACTCTTTTCGAGAATATTTCAAGAACCTTTGTGATTTATGCGCTTTTTCTTTTCTCTCTCTCTCTCTTTCCTTCTTGCTCTTCATTTTGAATTTTATTCCAGGTAACATTATGTACAGTAGGATATGGTGATGTAGTACCAAAAACTTGGCTTGGTAAAATAATCGCATCGTTTTGTGCCCTTCTTGGAATCTCTTTTTTTGCCTTACCAGCAGTAAGTTTAGTTTTCAGTGCAAACATAGGCATGAGAATATACACACATAGATGCAGATTTAGATTTGAATCCATGAAAGAATTTCATGAAATTTCACAAATTTGACATCTATCTGGATAATCTTTCGTCAGACTTTCTTATTCCCATACCATCCAAAGCAATCCAAGACATAAATTAAATATATATATGTATTTTTTTTCTCCAAATTCTACACTATTCTATAAAAGGGTATTCTTGGATCGGGTTTTGCTCTGAAAGTTCAGCAACAACAGAGACAAAAACACATGATCCGTCGTCGTGGACCAGCAGCCACTCTTATTCAGTGCCTATGGCGTTGCTATGCGGCAGATGAAAATTCAATGTCAGTAGCAACATGGAAAATACACCAAGTACCTTTACCAAGTCCTCCTGCGTAAGTATTTCATACCTACAGAGGTATATTGTTTGTTGTTTCAACATTCTTTTGATATTGTCTAGTATTATTATTACTAGTTTAACTAGATTTACTCTCTGTAAACTTTTTTGCTCTAGTATATCATCATGTTTAGTGTTGTAACTATGTTTGATGCTAGTGTGAACACTTTTATTCATTCTGTTTTGAGTTTTCATTTTGAAGACATTGTTTTTCTTTTCTATTTTGCTTAATAAGCCCGATAGATTCTCTTAGATAGTGACTGGATGTTTTTTTCAGAATTTGTAGTTGTCTCTGAAAGCTATTTTTCCCATAGAGAAAGCCATTCCCGAATCAGTCAATCAGTCTGACCCTGAATACTTTTGAGAATGTCAATTGATACATGGGCTAATCGTTATGAACCTTGCTCGTAGGATGATGTTCCTTCAATTAAGAACCTATCAGTTAGTTTCAAAAAATATGAATTCCTAATCATCCTAAGGATCTAGTTTAGGCACTATGACTATGGCATTCTATTGAAAGAATTGTCTAAAGCTCTCCTTCATCAGGAATAGAACATATTCAGGTCAGATATTTATCTATCTCTACAGAAAAATAGTCTCGTTTTATCTCCTCCATATATTTGAAATTGAATAGAACGAACTTCATTTTCTTATCATAGAACTTTTGCCAAAACAAAAACAAGCTGTACAAAGGTTATAACTAATTGAAAACCTCGAAGTGTCAGGACAGATAGTTAATTTCTACACTATCTCAATATGAAAAGCATTCCTACTCATGGGATCTCTTCAAGATAGATTGCTTGTACTCTTTCTTCAGTATTTCTTCCAGCTTCTCGTATTTTATTGCATGTTTTTTTTGCGCTGCTTGCTGTGTATGTAATTGGAAGCAACTTTGTTACAATCTCACCATAAACACGAGGCTTGTGTATGTGTGTGTGTGCCAAGCGCTTACTCTCTCAACTCTATCTGAGCACCATATTCCACCATATTTCTCTTACACACAATCTAATAATCACAATTTCCACTCACCATCCATCCACTAACATGTCCTCATGCTCGACAAACGTTCCCCTGAAACAAAAAAAAATCTGGATACACACCTTACACACACAGATATTCGTCAGGCTCATTCACTTTGCGACGCAAAGAAAAACTGGATATTCAGCCTTCCAGTGGCAGTCTGTAAGTATTCGGACTTCCCCTCAACCAATCTCGAACTGTATTCCCGTTGAAAAGATATATTTTGAAAAGAAAAATACTGTCTCAAGATTTTTATTTGAACAATTTTTTCAGCACACACTTTGAAAGAAAAAGATAAAACGCCATCGCTTCTGAGTCTATTGCTTTTGCCACCAGCTTTTGAGTGCTTTTTTTGCTTATAATAAAAAACTTTTCATCCTTCTCTCTCTCTCTCTCTCTCTCTCTCTCTCTATCTATCTCTCTCTTACTCTTTCTATCTCTCTATCTCTCTTTCTCTCTTTCTTTCTTTCTCTCTCCAATCTCTAAAGTTCCTCTCAAGAGGAATATAATGAGTTGACTAAATGCTTCAAAAAAGTTCTAACTTGTCTCCAATCTCACATGACGATCACTGTTTGAAGCCACTACTCTCAAAATTCAGCAAAAAATTCTCTCTTTCTTTTCATTGATGTAGTTAAGCATTTATCTAAATTTTTCTTCCTAAAACAGACCCACACCAAAAAAGTGTATTTTATTTACAACATACACATAGACACACTTTGAAGCCATGGAAAAATTTCATGTCCTGAATCTTTTTTTCATATTCATAGTGTACATTATTCTATAAAGCCTTTGAGTCCCTCCGAAATACATCTCTTTTCAGACCAATTGCTCCTCACAATATGCAACATTATTCTGATTTTTTACCAGATTTTCTCTCTCTCTCTCTCTCTCTCTCTCTCTCTCTCTCTCTCTCTCTCTCTATCAATTATTCACCAAACAGATTTAAGCATAATACATCGTTTGTGAGTAGGTTTTCTACCAAACGACGCCACAAGCCCACCACTACTCCGTCCCATATACATTCGCCTGTCAGCCGAAGTAATCGATATACTTCCCCGGCAAGTGAAAGTGTTCCTCAGCGGACTGATGAATCAACGAGAATTCCTGCCAGTGTCAGTGAAGATAGTGTCACAAAAGACGTTTCTGACACTTCTAAACGAAATTCTGATGGTATGTATATCAATACATCTTTTTACATCCCTTTCGTTTGACAAGCACTGGTCTTTGTTACATCAGTGGAATTTGTGTTCACTTTCCATTTCGTTTTTTTATTCCTCTCCCTATTTTTGTATGTTTATTTTGCATTTTTCATCATCATTCTATACTCTCCACACAAAATCTATATACTCTCTCCATCATTTCTATCAACCTACATTCTCTATCTCAGTTGATTTGATCTATTTTCTTTTTTTATATTCAACGCAAATGCAATGCACATTGACCATCAAGATACAACTATTCAGATATCTGTTTTCAAATTCTTTTGTACTTTCACTGTCTCTCTGTCTGTCTGTGTCTCTGTTCATGTTGAAATCACATTTGTTCACCATCTTCAATTCAAGCTTCAATTTTTCTTCTAACAATAAAGAGAAGAAGAATTGATTTGAATATTTAAGGTTAGATGCAAAATTTTCACCAAAAGTTTTCGTATCATCATCACAACATTCTACTCTGTTCCAATAAGAAAATATATAAATATTTTCCAAACTAGACATCCATTAATCTCTATCACCTACACACACACACACACTCACATTTACTGTATGTACACACACACGAATACTTATGATCGAGTTTCATCTTTTTCATTGACAAGATAACTCATCTGATGATTACACTTTCACCCACCATGAAGTGTATACACACTTCGTATTTCATATCCACTTAATGGCTATAAAACTGACCTGTTGAGTGTGAATAAGTGTCCCCAAAAAATGGGATCCAGTTCATGTGGGAGCTTAAAATATCATCTTTCAAGAGGCATGAATCACTAGAGAATAGAGCTTTAACCTCGATTCCAAATTTTTTCATGGATCAAAAATTTCAAAAGTTTCTGATATCATGTAGGGAATATATTTGAGCTACTTACTCCCACTCAAATCTTTAGATCGGAAATTTTGGTATTACTTATCTTATCGGAGAAATTCTATTCACTGAATTCAGGTGAAGGTCATAAAAGAAGGGTAACTTGATAACCTGATTCAGCTGATAATCACTTAATTTGCATTATTTAGCATGAATCATTGAAATGTTTTTTGGAGGCTATTGGAACAAATCAGGAGAGATATAGTGAAAATGAAATCTTTCACTGTTGAATAGATTTAATCTTTTATCATAAAAATACCCACACAGACTAAAATTTTTCAAGATTTATATCAACTTTGTTTCATCTTCAAAACTCTTAGAACCTGCAGAATAGGCAAAAAATCTAACATGAGCGTTCTCATAGGAGGTGTCCTAAAAAGAAGCAAGATTCACAATATATTAGAGCTATATGTATCTCAAACATGGAGCAATATATAGGGAACATCTAGAATAGCTTTCCAGATAGAAGAATGGACAATCAAACATCATTAACTTTTGATAGCTTAATTGGATTTCGCTCAAGTGAGTCAAATAATGAATCAGTTGAGCTATGAGAGTCCATTTGACTGAGAAAATTTTTCATCTATTCATTTAGCTAGAGGGCATACTTGTTGGAATGATGTCACTACGAATGATTATCTGGACCATGTATTGGTCCTGATATCGAATTGAATCATACAGCTTGACTTGTTAGCGACATTCATACCAGCGTATGCTGGCATATATATACTCCATAATGAAAGTGTTGAAAGGTATTCTCTATTTTTCCTTGGAAGAATATCTAACAAAAAGATTAACATCATCATTGAAACTTGTATCTATATCAATTGTGTCTAGTCCATCTATTTTTGGGTCTTCTACTTTCTATTTCTCTTTCTGCAGAAGGCTTTTCTTCCCATTTTTGAACATTATTCATTCCTATTGTCATATAAACTCACATGCACACACACACACACACACTCACAAAGCTCCACAGATCCACAGAAAAATTCCACACATACACAAAGTCACATACCATACTCACAATCAGCAAAGGCTATATAGCTTTGATCAAGAGGCAACCCAATCTGTCCAATGATCAGTTCACTTTTGGTAATTGGATATCATCATCCTTTGCCATCATCATTCCAATCTTTATCCTCTCTCTCTCTCTTCCTCCTCAGTCTTTGTCCATCTATCACAACCATTGTATTTATATATATGTACATATATATATATATATATATTTCTTCCTCTTTTTTCTTATTCTTTCTTTTTCTTTCTCCATTTGATTCTTGATGATGATCATGATGACTAGCTTGGAATTGCTTTTCAGATGCCGACGACGGAGCTGTTCCATTGGTACTGTGTCATATGCTCCAGAGAGATTGTAATCATCCGCCACTTCTCGCCCTTTCACCGACCTTTCGACCTACTCTCTATGATCCATCAGGTTTGACAAATACATGGCTTTGTAATTATTTAGCTCAAAGAAATTATTATTACTACTATTCACTACTTTCCTTCTCTGAGTTTCAAAATCATTTTATGTATTCCTTAATATGTATATATATGCATACACAGAAGAGCAAAAACAAATAGCATATATATACATACAAATTTTCATTGGAAAATTTACATATTTCACCCAGTTGATTTATATTCAACTATTATGGTTCACATATTTTCTCTCTCTCTCTCTCTCCTTCAAAAACTCCCTGCTCAAGCACACAAATACACACACAAACTCACAAATTGCTTTACTAGATGATGATATGAATTTCGAACTCGATTGAGCCATTAGCTTGTAGTCATTATTCTAAGTCTTATTCTTTGTTTTGAATTGAAAAATTTTTCCCATATGATGATCAATATTGATTCTTTTGCTCCTCCATTTTAAGTAATCCAACGAATGAATTGACCATACATACATCGCATCACCACCATCACAATCTTGCATCAATTTTGTGTTTATCATATTCAGCCAGTTTAAGTCGGAAGAGGAGAAAAATTTTATTTTAAGTTGCAATATTACAAGAATCGAATAAGAATACTATTTCTCCTCCCTGGGGAAATATTTTTGGACCTGCATCAATAATTCATATCATCTAATCTTGTGTCAAGAAACTTTCTCTCTCTCTCTCTTGTGTTAGTCTATTTTGTGGAGAATCAAGAAAGTTACACAACTTTTCTGACTCAACATCAATGACTTGATAGATATGTTGATGATCGATCGATTGGAAAAAAGAGGGTGTTTCATAGTGTATTAATGGTTCATCAGATAGCCTCAAGAAAGTAGAATATATATACGATGTTCTGGAGAAAGAATATTTCGAGTGATGAAGCATGGTTGACAATGATTTTTTCTGTCTCTTTCTCTCTTCTCATAGAGAGACACATATTTCATGTGACCACTCCTAGAGCAGTATTCTTCTACTAGAACTGAGCACTGAGTCAATAGACATACACACACACATATTCTTCTGTGTATTTTCGATTTTTCTTCTATCACCTTCCTCGTTAGCATATCAATGATTTGAATAATGAAATGATAGATTGTCGATAATATATGTATAAATTCAGTGTGATAGTGAATAAATGTGAATACTCATATGCATGCTTGAATGCCTGTGAGTGACATTCATCAAGTCAGGTAAACTTAAGAGGTTTACATAGGAGTAGGCATACGTACACAAACACACAAAGCTTTACTCATCAAAAAGATTCAGAGATAGTTTACTTTTGGGTAGACATTGTAGCATATCACTGGAAGATGAAGGTTACTTTCTGACTTTTCTTCTCTCTTTCTGTCTGTTTAGTATTCTCACTTGTCTATTAGAACCTTTATTTACACTGTATTCCTTTTTACTCGTTACTCTTCATTCTCTGTCTCTTCTACATACACATGGGATAGGCTTGGTTTACGAGTGTTCTTCTATCTTGAGCTCTGATTGGCATTGATAATCTAGTTGGCTCAGCATGTGATCATTTTGTCTGCATAAAACCAGTGAGAATCAGAAGAACTTAAAGCTTATCTGAGATCGAAACATTGTATTAAAATGACTGAAGGTTTAGCTGAACAATTCTCATCACTCAATCTATTCGATCAAAGTTTTTCTTTGAAATGTATTTTGATCAGAAGCCTGGCTACTTTTGTCTTGAGCGTATCTTGAGGATCTCTCTCTCTCTCTCTCTCTCTCTCCTTCTCTTCCCCTTTCTCTGTGAGAATATCTCTGGCACGAATTTCAGTCTTCTCCTTGAGAGAATATGCATCAAATTTTTGATGCTATTACTTTTATGCTTTCATGGGTGAATTTGATTCCATTGAGATGGATTGTTAGTATGCAACATATCTAAACACCTCTCATCTGACTCTGAGATGATGATCGTTGTCGACGAGGTCGTAAAAAGAATGGGTGAAAGTATCAAGCAAGTTATGGTGTTCTTGTTTAGATTTTGTTCTCTAATTGATGCTCATTAGATGATATTTTTCTTTAAAATGTGTGGCTCATCACTTTTTTAGCTCAAAGTAATGGTTGAATGAGTTATCTTCTAGCTTCTATCAAATAAGCTTCTTTCGTCCAATCACTCAATATTTATCATTTCCTGAAACCTATCTGAACAATATTTAGTCAGAGAAAGAATCAAGCAAATAACTCCGAACTCCTCTTTGAAAGCATCCATTCTGATCTACCTGCCTCTTCCTTTTCTTCCCTCTCCATTTCCATATATAACTGTATGTGGGAAAAAAATATGTTCCTCCCTGAAAATTTCCACCCGCAAAAAAAACCGAGCAGACATTACTCCAGATCGGCCCAACTATTTTTGTGCTCCCAGTATATTTACCTGGGGTAAGGATCGTCTCAAAGCTAGGTCCAAGCGAACGGGTAAGGCTTCTCTCTAAACCTTCTCCACCTCCTTTCTCACCTCCTCCTTCTTCACCTTTCCACCTCTTCCTCCCACTTCCTCTTCCTGCTCATCCAAATTCTTACATATAGCATTTTTCTGCTGCTTTGCTTCTTCTACACCGCTATAGCCATGTATCTTGTCCATTCTGTGAGATTGACTGGAATATTTCCAAATCGAAAGCAGAGAAAGAAAGAGAGAATTTAATTCATCACGCTCACCTGGGCTCCACATTTGATTATATTTGGACTTTATCTTACTCACTTGCTAACCTGATTTGCACTGTTCAGACATTCTCTATCTTTTCCAGTCTTTGTAAGAGAGAGAGAGAGAGAGAGAGAGAGAGAGAGAGAGAGAGAGAGAGAGAGAGAGAGAGAGAGAGAGAGAGAGAGAGAGAGAGAGAGAGAGAGAGA
>QZCP01000137.1:128391-177292 GCA_003956705.1 Brevipalpus yothersi
GAGAGAGAGAGAGAGAGAGAGAGAGAGAGAGAGAGAGAGAGAGAGAGAGAGAGAGAGAGAGAGAGAGAAAGAGAGAAAGAGAGAAAGAGAGAGAAAGAATGAAAGACAGAAAGAAAGAGAGAGAAAGAGTAACTTTTTGTGTTTTCCTCATACATGGCTAAAATTCTATTTACGCAAATCCATCACCTAAACTGGCTGGATTGATTCACTTACCTAATTTTCGCATGGCGAGCATCTCTCTTTCTCTCACTTACTTTCAGTATTATCATCTGGTCACAGAATGCTCTGGGCGAATCATTATTATATCCGCATGTTATCATGGCTGACTGAAATTCTGAATATCGAGAATGAGAAAGAGTGTGGAAAGAAGAGTAAAAGAGAAAATTGAATATTTCGAAGGGATAAAGATGAATAATTTCTGATGAACCAAAATTGAAAGCAATTGCTAAGCTCTGGGCAGTTTTTGAATTGAATCCCTTTCCAAAGTACTATTTGAAAATCTGATGGATCATGTAAAATGAGAGTGTGGATTCTTGAGATAATAATAAAACAAGTGTCTAAAATTTTATAATTTCTTACTGAATCACTAAATAATTTTCTGGTTCAATCTAATCTCTCTGCTCTCCATCACAATTCAATAACCCAAAAAGAAGAGGAAAAAATTTTACCAGCACCATGATTAACACCACCTTCTCACCATGAACATAAATTTATTGCTTTTTATCACTC
This sequence comes from Brevipalpus yothersi, assembly GCA_003956705.1. Taxonomy (NCBI): domain Eukaryota; kingdom Metazoa; phylum Arthropoda; class Arachnida; order Trombidiformes; family Tenuipalpidae; genus Brevipalpus; species Brevipalpus yothersi. Next base: position 129,121 of record QZCP01000137.1, read on the forward strand.
AACAATGATCACATATACACACACACATACACACAAAAAATTGGATGATGATATTGAACATGAAAAATTCACTCGCTTTTCAGCTTAATTATGTATATCTCTCATTTCATTGGATGCTTCACTATTGGACACATTACAAATGGAAAAGCTTCGCTTTCATATGCCTCTTTCTCTTTGTCTTTGTCTTTCCATCTCATCACAATTTGGCTCAAATTAATGCTAAGAAATATTTAAACAATTACACACCAAACCAATATTGGCACTCAAATTGCGCAACCTATTTTCATCACATTTTTTATTACCTCTTTCATTTTTTTTCTCTTTCATTTCATTCATCTTCTCATTCTTGTTGCTCTACTTTTTTTATTTTTTTTGTACATATTCTTCTTTTTTCCTTCTCAAATCTTCACATTTATGTTTCTCAGGACCAATTGTTTTGTTTTTATTCTCTATCATTCTTACATAATTCCATTTGATACACAGATTTTATTCTGTATTCAAAATGATAATAATTTTCTTCCTCTTGCTTCTTTTTATTTTCTTCTCTGTACAGATGAAGAGCCTGATGAACCAAGACTTACTGTGCTCACAAAACAGCATAAAAATGCTATTCGATCCTTACGAAAGGTATGTAAATGCTAAATTTCTCAAGAGAAATGCTAAACTTTGTGAGCAAAATTGTAATTATTCTCACTTATCATCCCATTGTTGATCCTTGAATTTTGATTTTGATCATTTTGTTTCTTCTTTTTTAATCAATTTTTCCTTTTTTATCTTCAGATTAAATATTTTGTTGCTCGAAGAAAATTTAAAGAAGCGCTCAAACCTTATGATGTTAAAGATGTTATCGAACAATATTCCGCTGGTCATGTTGATCTGTTAGCTAGAACAAAAAATATTCAAGCAAGGTAAGCCTTGATTCACTCAATGTGTCAACTATGAGCTTTTTTCCCTACTTTCTCTGGCTACTGTAGGTACTTATTCTTTTCCTATCTGAGACTTAAGATTCTGGGTATCTTCAATCTTATGGAGTTAACTTGTCACCACCTATAGTTTCTCTATCACTATCTCTGAGATTCTTTTTTACTGATTCTCTCTAAATTTATTTGACCCTTGACACCTATAACACTTTTATTTCACCATTTTTACACCCTAATTTTGACAAAGTCCGACTTTCAAGATGTTGCGAAAGTTCATGTAACTTACACAGATGCCTCGAGAAAATTTAGTTACAAGCATTTTTCAGAAAAAAATCTTAGCCCTCGTTCAATCATGGATAAAAGCTTATATAGTACTGTTCACTGTAATTTTCAGTGAATTTGAAGGCTAAAAGAATCAATTCAGTATGCTTGTACCTCTCTCCGATAGTTTGATGAATCCAATGTTCGATTTATTTGCTGATCAAATATGTTTCTACCGGGATTTATACTGTTCTCTTGAGAATTTTCTTCCCGAATGTAGAAGAAAATGGTCCACTGAGGAAGTTAGATAGTTTGATAGAATCGTTATCACTTGAGCTATTGACATTCTTAGAAAATGAGATAGATATTCGAAAATCACCTCCACATCTACCATCACTACCACTATTGACTGACACTTTTCGTTTGTCATCATCATGATTCGATCGATGGTGATGAGCAAATGAAGGAGAGAAGATCAAAAAAGAATGAGAAACATCAATGAAACGATACATCTGAAATGTCCAAATGAGATGATAAAGAATAAGAGTCAGCAAGAGTGATGATGAGTGTAGACCATGCAAAAAGATGACGAAAAGCTTCTGGAATTGACACTATTCAAGCTTATCGGGCTAATGATGTGCTAGGTGATGAACTTTCTCCTCTCTATTCCAATCATCAAGTAGATAGAAAAATATACAGCGAGAAATAAAATATATCGAAAAATATCGAACTTGGAGAAGGGAAAGATTATGTTCGAATTTGTAGCATTTTTGTTCCATCTTTCCAAGAGAACTCTTACCATCAGCCTTATACATCTTATGATCAGCCAAAAATGATGAGACGGAAGCTTCGTGACTATCTTATATTTCATGGAACTCATCCTGATTATGAGGAATGAGAGGAAAATAGAGGATATTATTGAATGAAGGTCCAATAGTTTAGCTGCCTTACATGTATATCCATCTAGTACACAGTAAACGCCGCAAATGTCAATCCAAACACTTAATCAAATGATAGTCCACCAGAACGATGAAGATGATCAGAACTATTAGGAAGAGCTTAAGAGTTACAGTTGAATGGAATAAAATTGATTTGCAGACATGAATGAGTATGTCTACTGGGTACTCGTTCGAAAGTGTGTAGTATCAAGGAGTTGGGTGAGAAATGAATATGAGTGGACACCCTTTACGATTGATCCTTCAATTACTTGGCAAGTGAGGAATGTGCCATCAATATCATCGAAAAATAGTTCAATCTTACTGTGGTGACTTTTTTTCACGTCCATAATACTTATCATCAGTGGTGTTTATGATGGTTTTATTGATTCATATTCAGGCCCATTTATTGGTATGATTACCACTATTGACTCATGATATTTTCCTCTCTCTCATTCAGATTGGATGTAATTTTGGGTAAAGTTGGCTCAAAAGCAATTGATGCCTATGAATCGAAAATGAGTTTGGCCTCTCGTATTGTTAAAGTGGAAAGAACGGTAAATAATTTTCCTGTTCTCATAATCCTCTTCCGTTTATCATTTGGTTAACTTTCTTCCACAATCATTTGCCACAAATCCTTCCTGAAAGTTCTTTAGAAAGTTCTGAAATCAGTTTTTTCCTGACTTAACCAAGATATTCTGGGAGAGAGAATCTTTTCAGTTTCTCTAGAGATCATGATTGCTGTGGTGAAAGTGGAATTGAGAGAAGATTCAATTGGTATCATGGCACAGTTCATGGGGTACTTTGAAAAGTGGATAGAATTTTCTGCCGAGTTCATAATGTGTGAAAGAGTATGAAAAAGTTCTGCATGAACAATCTCAGATAACTTCAAGATAAATGGCAATTGCCATATGTATAGCCACAGCCTCTCTCTATGAACCATAGGCAAATGGTCATATTTGGTACCAAATGGTTGAGAAGATATTGACACTTGATGGTGCAATTTAGTGTTCCATGAGTATGCTAGAAAAGGTTATCAGACTGATGAATGATTCTAGTGGTCATCATTCTACATTCCATATGTGTGAATGCTACTTCTTCAAACTTCTTCGACCATCCCAGAATGACCATTTTAATGGCTGATCAAGATTATTCTGTGAATTCTTTATGCATCAAAGAATCCAGCTATCTTGAACGAATATTTTCCACTCGAAATTCCTATTAAAGCTATCTAGAAAAGTTCTATACAAAATTTTTTACGAATAATATGAACTGCTATTTCTCACTGGAATTTTTTCACATTTTTTCTCCTATCTATCACATCAATAAGGTTGAAGATGTTGAAAGTAAAGTTGATCAATTATTGGAAATGTATCTCGAAGATCGAAGTCATTTCAATGTCCTCTCAACTCTTCTCATCAACAACACTCACAATTCATCTAGTGCCTGTAATAATGGTGGTGATAACAGTCCGCCCACACCTCCGCCACCCCCATCATCGGGTATAACTCATTTCGGCTTGGCGCCGATGACCACATTCGCTCGACCGCGACCCATACTGGTGGACAAACAATCATCGGAGCCAAACACACCAGTTGCAAAAGTATTTGATCGACCCATGCAACGTGGTGATTCCGATTTAAGCCAAAGATTTATCAAAAAACGCGTAACACTTCGACACTCACTGGACACTAGTTGCCCATCAGCTTGTGGAGCGATGACCAATCAAACAGCCACACAAGCCACCACTATGTCCATGGTATCTCGATGTGGTAGCGCCGGTCCATACCATACTGGACATCCCGAGGCATCCACCTTACCGCGAACAGTCCACAGTGACTCCTCACTCGGTTGTGTTCTAATGCCCACATCCACTATGCCTTCATCACCACCTCTCCATCCTCCTCCTCCTCCTCCTCCTCTTTCCCATCTCCCATCATCATCCTCATCATCCACTGAAGGACCCAAAATGACCATAATGTCCACCATTCCTGCTGGGACCATCGTATCGGGCACATCAACCATCGGTGGCCATCCTCTGTTTGGCCTATCACCACAATCGTCATCATCTATACTGATCCCGTCGGCTGTTGGCTATGGATCTACGGTGTTAACGAGACGTGGTGAAAGCGATAAGGATCGTGATTCAATTAACACTCTCATGTCATCAACTGATTCGGTGAATCCGGAAATGATAATGTCGGAGGGCAGTGGCTCGATGAGTGGAAGTATTGTCACAACCGCATCGTCATCGGTGTGTACAAGTGATCAAGATTTGGGTGGTGGTGGAAAGTATGAATATGATTTTCCCATGAATTTACGATACAGATCGGGTCAGATGAACATTAATCAGCGTTCATCACTATCGTCAACATCATCGACATCAGCACTATCGATGAACATGATGATGATGGACAATTATTCCACCACTTCGATTCCTACATCCGCCACCGCTGCCACCACCCACACCACCCACACCACCACCGGGACCGCAATTCCGGGCATCGGTGGAAGTGCCTCGGTGACCACTGGTGGTTTAACTTCAATCATTGCTCAAGCTACCACAACTACCACAACCCACATCCCACTGCAAACCGTTGATCATCCATCATCATCCTCATCATCATCAATATCGACCACATTTTTACCTACTCTTATACCGTCTACCAATTTAGGCTCATACGATCAATTATTTCAATTATCTAGCGTTGAATCGCTTAGCAGAAATGATGATTCCGATTGTGATACTAGCATACAAACCGTTATTCATAAGGACACTGATTCACTGTTCAAATATAGCTCATACACCGGTTCATCGACCACTTCTTCCTCCACCGCATCACCCACAGACAATCGAGCAAGTTCCGCCTCATCACCGGGATCATCATTCTCCTCATATCGTTACCATCATCCCCACCACTACCACCATGTGCCCCACCGGAGACACCGGACACACGGTGACTCCAGTAAACTGCACGGTGGTGGAGGTGGAGGGGTAGGAGGAGGCGGTGGAACGCCGAAAGAATCGGAAAATCTTTGACAAGTATCATGCTTAGGTCTTAATTTTGCAATTTATTCCTCCCCAATCGTTATGCCACTTTTTTCAAATTGCATTCTCTCAACTCAGTGCCATTTTTCAATCATTTTCTGTTATATCTCTTGCCTCTTCTATCCCACTCACAATCGAAGATTACTCATTGACACCAGATGACTGATGATATGTGTACTGATGACCGAAAGTTGTTCTCTCTTTTTCTCTCTCTCTTTTTTTCTAAATAATTACAACTATGATTATGAAAAAAAAATTATTTAGATTTATAATCATAAATTATCACTACCAATACACTGATTTAAAAATTTAAGATATTAAAATTTTATTCAAATCAATTTAACTGCCTATTCCATGCTCGAAAAATTCCAAAACCGTAACTCTCATCAGCCTCTCCCACTACATAGACGGTCGAGGGCGCTTCTCAATTCATACTTACCTGGCTCCGAGAACCCCGTGATCATGAAGGCGGGGACTCCGGGTCGAGGCTCCACCATTGCACACCCGGTGGCAGCTGAAGCCCGCCACTAATTCAAAACGAATTAGATGGGGAGTGAAATTTTTGGTAGCGGGGAGTTCGCGTACGCGCGGCTCCCCATCACTAATTAATTAAAATAATAGAAGCATCTCTCTAAATTGATTTGTCGGAGGATTTGGGAGATTTAGGTGGCAAGAAGTGGCCTCGCTAAGTTTCCGAACTATTCGTGTGAATTGTCGGTAGGTGTCGGCGGAGGACTTACGGTTTTGGACATTGTTTGGATCTGGGATGAGTTGAGTGATCAGTGATCGATTGTCGATCGATGTTGATTGATTGTGTTGATGATTGGGTTTGAGGAAATAAAAGGAGACATGAAATGGACTAGACGGAAATATTGTTATTGTTATTTATTATTATTATTATTATTATTTATTTTTTTTTACTTCAATTTTTCTTTCGAGTAAAATAAACAAATTTGATGTGTATGTGTGTAGTCTCAGCAAAATTAAGAATCATTTCTATTTGGTGTCATGCTGTGCACTTTATTCAGTTCTCCATTCAATTCTTTTTTGTTTCGATTAAATCATTTTCTCACAAGAGAACCCAATTAACGGTTGCCATATTGCTGTGTAATTCGAGAGAGTGGGCAACTTGCTCCGGTATCCCATGTCTTAGCCACAATCTGTGTAGCTCTTTGTAGGAAGATTCACAAAGAGTGAGAGGATTTCCCCTAAAAAGTCCTTGATCTGTCTCTCCGTACTCATCAATATAAGGCGGAGGCATGTAGCAGCCTAGAAGGAGACAAAAAAAAAGGAAAGTAGCATCATTAGTTTGAATGTCTCATCACTTGTGAGGGCAACCATTTAAACATATACAAAGAATAGACCTCACCTTTCGATCGACCTGCTAGTAGAAGTATTTTACAATCGCGTATTCGAAGAAAGATGCCCACACCAGCACCACAATCGTGGGCATGGCATGTGCATGCACCTACCAGTGTATTTTCCACGTCAACTTGGCAACAATAACTCTGAGAACATAAAATAGTGCCACAGACAAGGCACATGGTTGGTGTCCGCGCATCATCCCCATCAGACTTGGGACATGTAAACTGAGACACACTGTTAATCAATTCACTATAGTCTTTAGGTAAACTGATCAGCTGATTTACTGTATGGGGCTGTGTAATTAGAGGATTAGAGACAACAGTTTGCTGGACATCCAACTGTTGTCGTTGCTGCTGCTGAGATGTGAACGATGCATCAAGGGGAGAAGAGGATGAAGTTGATGATAAATTTGATAATTCCATGGCTCTTGATTTGATATCAGGATGCTTGCACCACATCTCCACCAGATTCCAGGGAAATTGAGGATATTTGAAGAATGAGGAGAGCTTCGAGGGAAGCCCTAGATAATCACATAGAAGAGCAAATTCGATTTCCGGGCAAGGGAAAGACTGAGATTCACCTTCTTTTAAACGACCAGGAGGTGTAACACCAGTTAAGAAATGGAAAAACACCGCTGAGCATCGAAAGAATGGCAAGAGTTTGACTTTTAAAATTTTTAGGAGTTGCTGGGAGCGTAACTTGTCATAAACTTGAGAGTTTTCCAGCTCTCTAGAGCTATTAAGATTGGTGAGTGACGATTCTAGAACTTTTGTATAAAATTGATCGACAAAACGGAGCTCAGACTCATCCTCTTCGTCATTGAAAGTATCAACTTCCATTAAATCGCTGTCTGGAGAAGTTAGATTCTTGTTCGTGAGAATTATCTGAGAAAGAAGAAAACGTGAGAAAAAGTTAATGATCATCTTCGATGAAAGGATGAAGAAGCATGGAATGAAAAACTAACTTGAATGCAGTGGAAGATTGTGATAAGAGTTATGAAATGAAGATCAGATGAACTGCCATTGGGAACGATTGGGATCATATTAGATGGCAAATCTTCTGAGAGAGACTTTAGAGTTAGAGCTGGGCTTGTGAGAACCAAAATGAGTAGAAGACTGAACGCATCCACATCTAGGCAGCTTCGATTCATTCCATAATGTTCCGAAATAAGAAGATACTTGAGCAAACTAATGCAGTATGATCGAATTTTCATACAATCATCACCAAAAGACAAAACTCCCACATATCTGACTAGAGCTTGGAGACAATTGTATCTTCGTGACGAAAGATCTCCAAATATTGACTTGCCTTCATCTCTCAACACTCTTTCGATAGCGTGAATGGTAAAAGCAGCTGATCTATAAGCAAATATTGGAGGGCTAGATCCACTTTTATCGGCACGAGGGACATAAATCTAAGAAAACGCAGGAGAAAAATTTAGGAATAAATAAAAACTAAAAAATTCTCGTAACGAGTAAACTTACTTCGCTTATAGATCTAGTAAGGTTTTTCATCATCTCTTTTGTTTCATCAGAAAACTTTTCAGCCAATTCTTTGGAAAAAGTTACAATATCTATCGGCTCTTGCGAGTTACCAAAAGGAGGTCGAACTTTAACTCTTCGCTCTTTTGAGAAATTTTTGTCTAGATAAAAATAGAGAGGAAGGTTAATTTCGATTCTGATTCAAGATGAAGTGGAGAATATAAAAGCTACATACCGATAATAGACTTGTCATCATTATTGGTATTAAAATCAGCTTCACAGATTTGTTTAAGATTTGATATCCAAATTTCGAAATCAAATTCAGTAGTATATTGCTCAGGATCTAGATCCCGATAGAGAGACGGGGGTATCAAGGGTATCACAGCGTTACTGAGGCATTCACAAAGTGGGCATAAAAATTCATTTTTATCGACATCAAAGCTAATGTGTCGTCCATAACGTAAAGGTCTTCTACGTTCTTTGTTGAGAACAGCTTCGAAAAATTTTGTCCAGCACTCACTGTGCATCACATGCCCACAAGTGCTCACATGACAACCGAAGCTCAAATCACTAGGAACTAGAGGAATTTCAGAATTATCTTCTCTCCGATCTTTTCGACAACGATCTTTAGATAAAACGGTTGAACCTTGTACAAATGCAGCCAAGACCATACAATTAGCATTCATTTCGGTCGCTTGCTCTTCGCGGCAAAGGATACAGATATGAAACTCGTTGCTAATATCCTTACAACGTTGATTAGGTCCAACCGCACAAGGCTCGGAAGATCTTGTGTTATCATCGGAGCTACTCAGGTCCATCATCGATCCTGCACCAGTATAGCCTAAATCTCTTGGATCTCTTGTGCTGATTTCATACCACTCAAAGTTGTCTTGGATAAAGTTCGTCTGGCGCTCCTTCATTTGAGCTAAAATGCGAGCTTTCCGCTGAGCAATGAGTTTAGCTTTATCAGAGTCCTTCTTGCTACTCTTTTCATCACTTGATTGATCAACAAGTCCAATTGTTGAAGTACCTGGCAATAGATTTCCTCTTAATTTAGCAACCTCATTGAATTGTTTCAAAGTCCAAGTAAGCAGATCTCGGTGTGAACCGATTCTCGAACAGTTCATGCATGCTTTCAAGTTGTAGAGAAGCCCATCAGAGGTGGCTAGATCGAAGAACTTGAAGTTCTGAGGATTGGATCCTCTATTGAGGACTTTAATCTCTTCGTGAAGAGCAACACCAATGAGATGGAGTACTTTTTCGAATTGAGTTTCCGAAAAAGAGAGAGAATTTGGATTGCATGTTCGCTTCAGTACCAAATTAACTATACGTAGAAATATTTCACTCTGAAGGATTTGTACAATGGATCCAAAATAGCGCGTAAAATCTGGCGGCACTGGAGGTGGACAGCATATGAGTTTCTCTTTTAAGCTACGTCTCCTCTTAATTTGAACTTCCTCGGCCGTACTTTGATCTTGACGAGTATAATGGTAAAAGAATGGATTGAATTGTGTGTAAAATTCGTCTTTCAATTCATATTTGCCACCGGGCTGATCTGGTGAGGGTCTCTTGAAATCAGCGACTTCTTGAATTAATTTTTCGATTATGACCTCATCAGAAATTTCCTTGGGTAAACATTTGAGTAGATCACTGTGAGTCATTGAGTCTGTACATAGCCAGTGGATTATTTCTCGCTTCATTCGATCTTCAAAAGATACTTGTCCAATACCTAGTACAAAACGTTCACTAATAATCACTAAGAGTAGATTGAAAAATTCTTCTACTAATTGCACTGTCTGTCGTAGATGATCTTCCTCCGGTTTACGATGACGGCTATCATACTTATCACCAGCCCAATAGAGGAGACCAAACTTGTGTAGTAGTTGGATAAGAAAAACATTTGGCTCAATTGATGCTGCAGCATATTGAAGCATCATAATGTCTCTGTCATACATTTCATCACGTAACCTTGCGTTATGATAAAAGTAAACTTGATTAACTAGAGAGTAACCATTTCTTCGCCACATTCCAGCCCGAAATTGAGCGACTAGCACAAGAGTTCGAAGAGGCAATTCCATGAGAACCTCTGGTGGAAGGCAATCTTGCAAAAATTCCGAACTGGGATGAAGCATAGAGGATGTGTTGACATCTTGAACAGCAGCGTGAAGAAGTAAGCCAGCAACAAGCCTTGATAAGGGTAGATGAACGGTTACAGCTGAAGATGATACATCATACTGGATACACTGTGCCTGATGACCATAAAGGGATTGTTCCTCATAGGTTAGAGTGCCCAATCTTTCGTCCAATTGTTTAAGAGCATGATTGAGAGCTTTATATAGAACTTGCTGATCTGAGCCACACCACTCGATAACCAATGAGAGAACTGGAGCCAGCTTGAGTTGTAAGTTGATTCCAGTTTCCCATTCAGCTTCGAACTCTACATGAGCTCCAATCTGACGAACAACACTATCCATACCTTGCATACAGGCAAGAAGTTGGATCAACTTTCGGAAACCATTGAGAAAACTTGCACGCAATTGAAGTGTCCAAGAAGTAGGCTTTATCGCCAATAAATACTTCAAATCGTGCAATATGAATTGAACTCTTTTGAATGTGTTGATAGTATTGTGATTCCGCTCGAACTGCAATTTTCCAGTATTTGGACTGAGATGACTTGTACATTCGTTATAAAAAGTAGATATGAGTTTAAAGAAAGCTTCATCCTCTGCGATCAAGGTGTGAGACAGACTTGGCACAGTGAAAATTTGAACAGCTAAACTGGCGATCGAGACAGAGTGTTCATGGTCATCCTTGATGAAATCTTCCAGAAGACCTGAATAAATGCGGGTAAATGTTTTGGCGAAAGCTTTTTTGCTCTCAGTATTCATCAGAAGTCCTATGATGAAAATTTGATGCCATGCATTTCGTGCTGTTTTCCATAATTTCACATCAGCTCGCATTATTCCCTCCAGAAGAGAAGCTGAGTTGCGAGAGTCTGGGTAATGCGGCTCCATCATTATAGAAGCGAAAATGCTTTTAAAGCCTTCACAGTAAGATACCAATTGCTGTAGCCAAGACAATAACCTCATAGCGAATGCCTGATGAGCAATGACATTGGTTCGCAGAACATCACATTTGAGAGGCTTAGTACCTTGTCGGCCTGTAATTTTTTCGATCATCTGTTTGACTTGCGAGCAAGCATCAAAAGTAGAACATTTCACTATACTTCGACCCTCATGATCAATTGTAGTAGCATATTCAACTGCTTCTTTTGTTGTACATTCTATAGCTCTACTAAGAGTTTGTATCACCTGTTCATATGTGTGTATTTCATCGTTAGACAACATTGTCACATAATCTTCGGCTGCAGCATCAAAATTAACAGCCTCACTTTTAGCCTGTAAATCATCTGGCAAAGTGGTTGGACTTGTCCAATCCAGCATCTCAAAACAGTATCGAACAATTATACGAATCATAAACTCAGCTCGATCAGCTAAGTCTTCAGGTAATCGTTTACGAGGATCTTCATCTCTTGCACCCTGATAATGAGTGAACGGAAAGGAGGAAGAAAAAAATAATGATGATGATGATGATAATAATTTTGACGGAGTCAAATCCATATTGGAAGAGGAGGTAGAGAAAGGGTATAATAGAAAAATGAGAATCATTCGATATATATACCTCTTCGCACCCTTTGATATGGAGATCACAGAATATGTTAGATCGCCAAGCTTCAGGATCACCGCAATCGCAGTAGCCGGATCCACAGCTGGTTGACATTCGATACTTATGATTTTGATGGGCACTAGAAGGAGAGAGAGAGAGAGAAAGAGAAAAAAGGAAGAGAAAAAGAGGTGAGAAAGAATGAAGGATTTTCATAATGATGAGTACGCTATAAAAATGGTAAATATTGTACACATGTATACATGATGATGATTATCAAAATAATTCGAATGGTCGAAATAAACACATGATTTTTGCAAGGGAGCAAATGGAAGAAGAGAGCATAGGAGAAGGGGATATAGTGAAGATGAGAATGTCGATCCTTCGTTTTTTGGCTGGACGTTTATCATACATTCTTTAGAGAAATAAGGAAAGTAGAAAGGACAGAAGGAAGAGGAATTTAAATAGATGATAAAAATAAGCTTTCGACATTTTCGGTCATCACTCAGAGACTTTCCAGTCGAGAGCATAAGAGACAATTCTAGACTGAGGTATTCGAAAGTGTTTACAGTTTTATAGTCAAATTAGGAGAAGATATTTTCAATCTTCTTGATTATCACTCAGTTATCACTCAAGTTATTAATTAATTAATCAATTGATCACCTTCTTTTGAAACAGTCCACACACACAACGCAAGTGCTGTCCAGGCTACAATCTCTGCATGAGTAAACAGGCTCGCCATTTTTGAACAATTTACCACACAACGATGGATCCTTATCGGTTTGCTTTAGATTTTCGAACAATTTTTTCGGCTCACCATCACGGGCTATGAACAGCTCAAGGGGTAGAAATAAATTTTCTCGTGCCAATTCTTCATCATACGTTATATTAAGACAATCACATCCCCTCTTGGGACTATATATACGGGGAACCACTTCGGCCCAATAGCTGCGAATCGTTCTCGAGTCCAATGTACCTTGTACGAACATTGTCGTCCATTTTTGATAATCCAGATCATCTTCAACAAATTGAGAATCACTTTCCTCCGTAGGCGGCTTGGGAGGTAGGACCATTGCTGGAGAGGTTAATGAATACGGCTTATACCTACCCCGCACTGGTATATATCTATCTATATATATACCTCTGGTATTTGGTATATATAGATGAATCGATGATTAATCACGTACACACACACACATATACACTAATGAATCACAAAATTAATTTATTATTTTTTTTAATTGTTTTTTTTACTCTTCTCTCTTTAAAAAAAATGAAAGGTGAAGATTTTTGCTATCTGTCTCACTTCTTCTATAGACATGAGATGCGTTTCATCAAAAAAAATGCAAACCAAACCAAAACAGAAGCAAAAACAAACACTTCCAATGGCACACAACAGATGACGACTGTAGGCTGTCCAGATGTTTGCCTTGAAAGTGGCGACCTCAATATAGTGTTCAGCTGTGTGTAGGCTGTATAGTTTGACTTGTTAGGTCGCCTAGTTTTGATATCAGCGCCTCTTTTGGGGGTTAGGTAGTGGCATCTAGTGATGAGAGTTTTTTGGTTCAACGAAAATGCTTCTCACATGTTTCACGAACTTGTGCAGTAGGAACAGTATTCATTGAATGTTCACCGGGTGATATGATGTAATCAGAATATCTGGATGATTAGATTAAATTCAGAATTCTTATGATAATTTGTGGGTCTGACTGTCTTTGATTATCTTTTGGTGTAATCTTTTTCTTTGCGACATTTTTTTTTCATGAGTTTTGCTTCAAAAGTATTCGCTAGCTGTCATTTGAACTGAAGTTATCGAGTGTGCAGTGTACATTGAGCAACGTGAGAAAAATTGTGAGTCGTTATTGTGGGAGGTTAAATTTGATTTTAATTATTATTACATTCTTTTCTTGTTTGACAGTTATTAAGAAAATTGCGTAGCTTTTACGGGTACATAAATAATTATACTTATCGGTATGATGAACGGTCTCGATGAACATATTGCTGATTTGCATATAGCCACTCGTCTGGTGCATATTGGCCAAAATCCACTTCAATGGACTGATCGTGAAGTTATTCCACCCATTGTTTGTTCGACCACATATCAACAGCCTAGTCCGGGTAAACCTGTGGTAAGTTGATGATAATTTTGTCTGTGAATATTCCCACTGGATCTAAAATTGTTAATTCAATTTCTTTCTTCTCATAATCGAACCGAAATTCTTAGAGTCATGACTATTCTCGTGGTGGAAATCCGACAAGAAGCTGTCTCGAGAAGTGTCTAGCATCTCTCGATAATGCAAAATTCGGTAATTATAACGTAATCTATTTGCAAATAGTTGGAATCATTCCATGTCTCTGCCATTAGTGGTAATCAATGCTCTCTCTCTCTCGCATCAGCACATTGTTTCAGCTCTGGACTTGCAGCCTTAAATACAGTCACCTATCTACTTCGTTCTGGTGATCATATCATTTGTGGTCAGGAAGTTTATGGTGGTACATTGCGACTGTTCACTCGTGCAGCATCATTGATGGGTATAAAAACATCATTTGTAGACACACGAGATGTGAAAAACGTCAAGGAGGCTTTGAAACCGGAGACAAGGTTAATTTGGATAGAAACGCCCTCCAATCCAACCCTACAATTGGCTGATATACGAGCGATAGCCGATCTTATTGAGCAAGAGAAACGAGATCCGAAAATTCTTCTTGCTATTGATAACACTTTCATGACACCAATTTTCCAGAAACCTTTGGACCTAGGGGCTGATTTGGTGGTGTATTCCTTGACAAAATACATGAATGGCCATTCAGATCTCACTATGGGAGCAATTGTTACGAACAATGAAGAGATAGCTAAAAAGATTGCATTCTTCCAAATGTGTAAGTTATCAAGCTGGATTGATGAGAATTTTTGCACTTATCTCACGAATCAATATACAAGTACATGATATGTACACTCTTTTTGAACTGACAACTTTTCTCTTTACTTTAAAAAGCTCTTGGTGCAACTCCTTCAGCTTTCGATTGCTTTTTGGCTAATCGTGGACTGAAAACTCTCCATTTAAGAATGGAAAGACATCAAGAAAGTGCCCTCAAAGTAGCCCAATTCTTGGAAGCTCATCCAAAGGTCAACAAAGTTTACCATCCTGGACTCAAGTCTCATGCTCAGTATGAGCTTGGCAAAAGACAAACAACTGGATCCACAGGAATGTTATCATTCGATTTGAAAGGTTCAGGAGATCAAGCGTCCGAGTTTCTGAAGAATTTAAGAGTATTTGCTTTGGCTGAAAGTTTAGGTGGTGTTGAGTCACTTGCTGAAATTCCGTCCATAATGACTCATGCTTCCATACCTCTCGAGGAAAGATTGAAACTTGGAATCACAGATACATTGATCAGATTGTCAGTCGGTGTAGAGCATGTTGATGATCTGATTGCTGATCTTGAGCAAGCTTTCAGGAAAGTTTTCTTTGTCAAATGTAATAATAGCACTAATTGATGAATAGGGGAAAGTAATCAAATAGATTCAACTGAAGATTCATAATTCAAATTTATGAGTGCCAATAAATTTTGATATTTGTTTAAATATGATTGATTGGGATCACTGCCTCCTGATTCAAATCAATCTTGAGTTTCTATTGGAATGTGAATCTCGTTACTGTAGCATTACCACAGAGCTTTCCGATGAAGAGAAGAACATCCTTGAGATCTTCACTCGATGATACCTAAAGAAAAACCAATTAATCATTGGACCATAGGTAGAGTGAATCATTTTCATTGACAATAATTGAGAGAGGATAATTACCTTTGTCAGCATGAGTAATTTATTCCAATCATCTTTGTTTGCTGCATACTTTTTCGGCCTTAATTCCAGCATTTTTTGCTTACTAACTGGATATCCAGTCACTAGACATGGTAAGTATTGAGTTCCATCTTTACCCATCAACGATGCCTCATAGCCATGAGAATCTTTTGGAAGTGATCGAGTTGATCGAGCATCCATTGACATGTGTAAAATCCAACTCTTAACATCTTCGACCAGATTGGGCTCACTTTCTATTGAATAAGGTCGGGATGGCAGTGGAACTTCCGATGGAATATCAGTGTCCACAAAATCAGAATGATCAACGTTCACTTCACCCTCTTCAATAGCATCAATTAGATCGAGAAAGTGATTCCACAAAATGAAGGCCATATCTAATCGACCAGTTTCCTTTGCCATTTTTCCCGCCTCGAAGAAAAATTTATCCACACGAATTATATCAGTATATCGTAGCAATGATATGCTCAATTTAGCGAGAAGTTCTTTCTTTCCACCATGATTATCGGCTAGTGAGCTCAGAACTTCTCGAAGATACAGATAATGACTGATAAGCAAATATTTTTCAATTTGCTGTTCATCCTGTGATGCTGGATTAGCGGTCAAGTATTGGAGAAAACAATTCCTCAAATGCTTCCATGTACTTGCCATAGGCTGCGGCTCATTCTCAAAACCCATTAGATCAGCTGCTAATCGAATTAATATTATTCGAGCTTCTGGAACTGATAGACATACTTGATTAGCGGTAACAACTTTAACCGCTTCTTGACATGATTTTTCACCAATCAACTGAGATGCTAGTGTCAAAGCATTTCGAATGATTCCCGTTCGATCTTCAGCCACTTTGGAAGCTTCCAGCTCAGATCGAACATCTCGTCGATCATCAGAATCAATTGATGAATTAACACTTTCACGACGATTGTGGTGTCGAAATGATGATCCACGTGAACTTGCTCTCCTACTATCAGGTATACTGAAATGATCTGACATACTGACCACACTATTACCTCGTGTACTAGAGCCACCTCCACCAAGTCCACTTCCATTCATCTTGGAACTGACAATCATATCTCGCTTAACAGAATCAATTAATGATGGTGAATATTGTTCACAAACTCTCAGTGCTTCATCCCACATTCCAAAATCTTTGTACATTTTGACGGCCAATTCAATTCGACCTGCTCTCAGTAGCAATGTTTCCGCTTTCATCATCACATCAATTGATTTACCTTCTTTTTCGAGGACACTTTTAGCTTGAGCAACCAGTATATCACTGACACAATTTTCATCTTTCACATATTGTTCAGCAACTCGAAGAGCTTCCGAAAAATCACCAATCCTCATGTACATGATGACCACTTCTTTGGGCTTATTTGCCTCCAAATACAAAGCTTCAGCCTCATCGAAACGTTCCTCATTTTCCAGCCAATATGCATACTTAAGATTAACATCATTGATCTTGTGTCTCAACTCAGGACCAGCTTCGGTAACCAAATTTTTGGCAAACTCATAGGCATTACATTCGACAGCATAATCAACCACCTGATTGAGTAGTCCAAGTCTGGCCAGTAATTTAACCGAATCATCAATCTGTGGTAAACTTTTGGCCCACATATAAGCTACCTGTTTGGCGGGAACTGCACCACCATAAGTTCGTGCAACTCGATATGCATCTTCCCAATTATCATTATTCTTATACATTCTAACGGCACTTTTCCAATCGGATGCTGCAATATAATGAGTTTCCGCCTGATGAAGTTGCCCACTGTTTTCCAGCTCTTTTGCTAAATGTGTATTAGTATCCACCACAAGATCAGGATGATATTGTTTCACCAATTTCATCATGGAATCATACTTTTTGTGTGATTTATACATTCCAATGGCTGCATCTATGTTGGAACATGTTAAATATATTCGCTCAGCTTCCTTAAGATTACCACTTTTTTCCATATTTTGAGCCATATTTTCGTACATTTCACGAGCTGCATCACTGTCCATATATTTTCGAGCCAATTTATATGCTCTCTGATATTGATTGTGATCATTGAGCAATGTGATAGCATCCTGTATACATCCACAAGATAAATACATATCTTGTGCTGCATCAATTCGTCCGATTGAAGCATAATGTTCAGCGATCATTTTACCAAGACGAGCTGGAACATGGTCCAAAATTGATGCCAATTCTGATGCTTTATCGTATTGATTAGCTGAAATAGCTGCTTCTAGAGCTTTTTCAATTTTACCAGCTTCAACAAAGTGGACCATTGCCGATGATGGATCGTGTCCTTCGGCCATCAACCAGTCTCCATATTGTTCTTCAAGTTTGACCACCTCTTCCGGAAACTCATGTCTTGCAAGCTCAATTGCCTTTGGATAGCATTTTCCTTCCACAAAAAGTTCAAATGCTCGAGTTGTATCACTTATCGGTGGAATTTGGCAAAGTTTTCCAGCTTCCTCCATGAATTGTGAGTTTCTCAATTCTCTGATCAATTCTTCCACAACCGATTGGTTGAGATGAAAATTTTGTTTGGTAACCAAATCGAATATCAGATGGGCTGCCTGAATGAATTGTCCCGATTTGATGTACATTCGAATTGCATCTTCATGGTTACCCTTTTTTTCCATCAATAGACCTGCTTCCGCATGCTGTCCAGAATCGAGAAGGTATTCGAAATATTTCCTTTCCAAATCATCTCGCAAATCACTTCGACCCACTCTAATTGCCACCTCAATTGCTTTTTCCCACTTGTGTAGACTCAAATATGTTGCCACAACATCATCAATACTATTATTACTTTCGAACATTGTCCAATCGTTTTCAAGTAGAGCCAGCTTAGTTTCATCATTGAAACATTGTCTAATGAAATGAGCTTTCGTTACATCTCCAATAGCAGCAAATGCTCGCTCAGCAACAAAAATATCGGAAGATTTGAGGGCAACTTCGGCCAATGTTCTCCACATTGATTCAGATTCCACATTGAAATCACATGATTCCAAGAATGACATTGCTCTGGAAAAATTTATCTATTTGATTATCAAGTTATTCTGACTTGATAGATCACTTACCGTCTCAGATCTCCATCTTCCAAGGAGGTATCAAATTCTATCAGCATTTCATCTAGAACAATATCCTGTCCACCACCATTGAATACAACTCTCGTTTTACCATTTTCTCTTTTAATATCTATCATTTCTGAACGCTGATCACCAACAATATCATGGATCACTGGTTTCATGAGATCATACCAAACATATAGTTTATCTCTTGATTGAGCAACCACAACATCACTACCAGGAACCCATCGAACTCCTTGACAGTAGTTGAGCATTACAGAATTTTCATGGGTCAAAATGTCCAAACATTGGAGTCGAGATGATTTGTCTTTGAATAGTAAACGTTTTCCTGTTTCATTCATTTCAAGCCACTCAATTTTCTCATCATTTGACCAGCTACATATTTGGATACCCGAAACCAGATCAATAACAGCCACAGTTTTCATGTCCAATAGATAGGCCAGCATTTTAGCGCCAGATTTTCGTAAATTTATCTGGACACTAATGAAAAAAAAGTCGATAAAGTCAAGTGATTAGTAATTATCCATATTTTCAGTTAGTCATACCTTCATTAGGATCAGTTTCTGAGTGATCATAGACAGACAAAGAATCTTGACTCACCTCATCAAATGTGGGTTGAAAAAATCAGATCTTACTGATGCGAGAATATGATTCTTTCCAAATTCAACCAGAAAAAGTTCTCCAATACCTCTGATCAGTACAACATTCTCATAATCGAAAGAAAACTTTACACTACTGTGTGCTAATCCACTCCATTCTATTTCGGACATCTTTTCTGGATCTTGAGTATTGGCCAAAATTAGTGTGCTAGTTGTCCAAATTATGGCAAACTTTTCACGCACAATTTTGACATCTTTCACCTCAAAATCAGAACGATACACAGTTGAATTGCTGGTTTTTGTGTCTTTGATAACCACTTGATTGGGTCCAACATAATTTATTTCAAAACGATCATCTATCAGCTTCTTTTTCCATTGACACTCGAACACTTCGATAGCTCCAGATATGGTTCCCACAATCAACTTTGTTCCATCTTTTGCGATAGTCAAGCAAGTCAACAATGCTGTACCGGTAAGTTCAATTATCTGAGACTGCTTCCACATGGAAGATTCGAGAGTGAAAATAATAATCTTGTTCAACGATATAATAGCAATCGAATGGCCTGATGGAAAAGCATAGGCACCCGATACTTCAGCACCATATTCGACCACTTGCTTGTTGAGAATATTTCTCGATGATTGTCCAGCCAATTGATTGAAAACTATTTTTCCACCAGTTCCACACACACACAGATAGCCTGTAGTCGACAGTGCCAAACCAAATGGTGCCGAAGTGTTATTCATCACTTGAAAACTTGTACTTTCCCTTTGGCCTATGGAAGCCAAGAATATAGCACCATTGAGATATGCTGCTGCAATGTAATCCCCAGCAATCGATATCGATGTGACCATTGAATTGTGTGAAACAAGTGATATCATTCGATTGGCATTATTAGGGATGAGTTTGACCTGGAAGTTTTCGGTATAGAAAAATATTCAAAAATTTCCCTGAATTTTTCCTCCATTTATGATACTTAGTTTGGTCAAGAGAACGCTGATTTATATCTTTCCGACGAAATTTTGCTCACCTTTCCATCTGCTAAGCCAAAAACAATTCCAAAATTATGCCAATGTGTACATGTCACTGGACTAGGAAGTGGATATCGGGCCAGAATAGATTTTTTCTCTTCCCTGAATGATAAAAATGGCTAGTAAAAATTTGAAGATTAATCACATTGGGTATGTTATTTACCAATTCTCTCCAATTTTATATACATATATCACACAGTCTGTTTGAGCAATGGCTATTTTCGTGGAATCTGGTGAAAAGCAGAGACCTTTGACTACGAAAGATTTTCGAGAAAAATTTTTATCCACTGATTTTAGACCAAATTTGTCCTTCTTCTCATTTGTCGCAGCATCAAATAATATTATCTGAAAATAAATGAAAGTTTGGAATGATAAAATTAATCGATTGCCATCAAAAGGTAACTGGCGTAAAAATTTTCTAATTTATTTTCTAAGCTTCTAATTTTCTAAACCTCTGATTTTACCTCATCTCATCATTGTCATAAGAACTATCACTCATTTATTATACAATGTAGCATTTGATTTTCTCACCTGATTGCTGATTGCTAGGCAAGCTGCAATCTTGGAGCCATTCGGAGACCATGACACAAGCTCTACCCGTGAAATCGGATGATTGGTATCAGGTGCTTGAAGACTGGAGGAATGTTTGATTTTCATATTTACCGAAAATAAGATAAAAATTACCAAAATACCAATTTCCCTGAATAATGAATCGGCTGATTATCCACAAGTTCGAATTGTATATAAACATTGGACCATATCCATGGAGATTCGCTTTCCTCAAACATTAGTAACTTTTGCATGGTGAGTTTATCGGCGCGAAAGGAGTAGCATCATTCCTCTCATCCATAACAATATTTCGTCATGTTACTACTGATCACTCGGTCGATATCGTCCCAAAAAGATTGACTAGCTGACCAAAGTTGGAAACTATAGCAGTAGTGCCTCATCTAACAAAATTTGATGGATAACTTATCCCAAAGATTATTAACAGATTATTCTTTTGACTCCCATTGTCAGTCTGTATGTCATTAAGAAGGTAAACAGTCCAAAAACACTGTAGAAACAGTTTTATTGGTTCTATGTTAGTGATATGCCAATGCTAGCGAATGTATCAATCTTGTTGAAAATTTTCATGCAAAGTATTGCATGAGGATTGATTAAGCGATCCGGATTTGTTGATCATCCTCTTTACCGGTATAATTGTCTCAGCATATGCTACATTCTTTCGTAGCTTCATAATATTCGCTTTGTATTGTTGGATTCATTTTTTCAATCTTTATTTTTATCTAGGAGCTCATTACAATTCACTCTCTTTGGGTATTATTTTTTTGTTTTTCCTTTTTTTCGTGAAACCCTTCGATTTAAATTCCATATTATTGCAAGATCCATGTCAAAGGGTGTCCATGACACTTCATATTTGGAGTCAGCCATCATTTGTGTACTTCTCTTTTTTCCGATTCCAATTGAGACTTTTCTTGGTTTCTGTTCCAAGATTGGTAAAATAGAGAGAGACAAAGAAAAATGTAAGGTTTTATTGCCTTTTGGTAGATTAGAGAAGCCTGTTGATAGTTCACAATTTGATCAGTGTGAAGAATACTTGGTCAGCGTTTCACAATATTATGGGGGATTCAGGGCATGGAGAATATATGAAAGAATGCAACACCCATCAGTACTGTATCATTCTTGCTCAGCAAATTGTGAATGCAAAAAAGAAAAGATTGATTTGCGTTTCGATATTTCACAATGCAGCCAGGCGCCTCTGAGAGTTTGGTTTGGATTTTTGGACCGATATTTTTACGGTCTCTCTCAGTGTTGGAGAGGAGGAAATATATATGCTGTTATCACCTCTACTGAAGGCTGGGAAGAGGGCTACTGGGAATTGAGATTTTACGAAGATCAAATAGTCCCAGGCAGCCTATTTTTTGCTCTTGATTACACACAAGAACCCAGAAGAAGAGTCTACCTTCTTTTGAATTCGAGGATTGTTGATTATAGAGCGCCAATCATTTACGCCATGGATTTGTAAGTACATCTATCAGTTCAGTCGGTGATCTCACTAGTATCAATTATTTGACAGTAATCGCAGGATCAGTCGGGGAATCTTAGCCAAAAGTTCGATAAAAGTTGGACCAGGAAAATCTTTATTCTGTACCAAGTCTAATCAGTGTGATGAGAATGTTTATCTTTCATGTAATGATACCGACACTCAGTATATATTTTCACTGTCAATTCGTAGAATGGAACAATTCCCGGAGAGCAATTCAACCAGACTTCCCATAGTATATCAAGCTCCTACACAATTGATATTCGATCCATCGATGATAGGAGTCAATGTTTTCATCGTTAAATACCCTGAAAAAATGGTTGCATTTGTGATGAAAGAAAATAGTGTAGATTCCAACAACTGGTATATCTTATTTTCACATAAAAGTAATCGAAAACTTCCAGAAAACTGTTTCACAATAGATTCCAAGGTTGATGATCCTTTCCAATGTCATCTCCCAATACCTTCAGGACATTCATTGAAATATATCTCGATCACCAATGAAACTCTGTGGATACATACTTCGTCAAATGCTTCACTGTATGATCAGTTTTTCGAAACTTGCTTCCTGATGAACGATTGTTTCGGATGTTATCTCTTATCTAATGATTCTCCTTTCTCATGTGCCTGGGATTCTGATCGATGTATCAGCACATCTGATGAATCGCCGAAGAATGCTTCTACCTGTATCCAATTGGAAAAGATGAGCATTAACAATTCGACTAGAATTCCGAATTCAAAAATTTTGATCATCAAAGTAGCTGGTATTTGCTTGACCAACACACTCATCGAGACTAGACTGCTGATGAAGGATGGAAAAATTATTCTTCCAGATCATACTGAAATCAATGAAGTTGACTTTCTTCTTGATCCAGGAGATGATGAAAAAATAATACAAAATCTCAATCAAACTTTCCTGGTCATCAACAGTGTCAAATTGAGCTCTCCAATAGAGCTTGCCTTGTCTTCGGTTATTGAGCCTGTTGAAGGTTTTGACTGGAAAAAAGTTATTATGATTGTATCTCTCTCGGTTGGAGGAGCACTTTTATTAACATTTATTTTTTTCGCATTATATAATTGTTGCAAAAAGACTGGAGATGCAGAAATGGAAATACCAGAGCTACCAAACCCCAAAATTATTGGAGGCTATGCGGAATAAATTGTCTATTATGCACCCTGCAGTATCAAGCTTGTTGCAAGTCTATATTCTCAGTGTATAGTTAGCCGAGATCGATTATCAGCTGGAAAAAGTCGTTTTCTTCATAAAGTAGTCAACTGGTTTAATTTTATTCACATCAATCTCTTGAGTGTTCCTTGTTTGTTGAGAAAATTTTTCATTTTCTTTCATTTTCTTTGCTAGTCCTCTTCAAGATTTGTTTTCTCTCGCAACTCTGAAACAATAAAAGAATACACAATGAGTAATATACTGCTTCTACATGGGTACATTGATCCACTGTTTGACTCTCTTCATTCCTCTCCTGGATAGCAAGTTAATATCATGATGGATCGAAATTCAAACGGCCACTCTGATAGGCTCTGCTCAAATGAGATCATAAATAAAGAACAGTTATTCTCGATAAAAAGAGAAGTTAGTATCTCTAAGTTTTTCAGGTCAGTTTAAGACCGAATGAAGAAATATCGAAATATTCGAAAGCTTGGTATATTTCTCATTGAAGATTTTCGACTATTTTCGGTTCTAAGTGATCTGAATTTCTGAAAAGCGATATTTCTTAGATTTTTTTCACATATATATATCCATGACCAAGCCTATCCACGATAAAATAAATCAAAAATAGGCTAAATAGTCGATTGAACATCGAATAGTCGAGGCTAGAACTGAGACTAGCAAGTGGAGTTTTTTGTTACGATATCGCTGAGGCCCTTTTACTGTTCTGCGATTGAATCAAGACTCTTATGAAAGCGAACAACCCATCAAGTTGAGAAATGCTAAATATGATAAAGATCGAAGGATATGCATGATGAAGTATCGAAAATTTCGATTTTACTGAAAAGTTCTAAGCTTTCAATGAGCGTTACAAACTTTTTTTACAATAAAATCGAAGTCAATTAGCCTCACATCTCATAAAATCCGTTTTTTCGTTTTTTTTGGATCAAATTTTTGTCTAGAAGATCTCAAATGAATGTTCTCTTGAGTGATATAAGTTTGAACTCCTCGATGTCTTGGGATTTTTCTTTCTGATTGAGAAAACTTCTCAAGGCAAAACTTTCGTCATAAAATTCCCTTCATTCTTAGTTTCTTTCGTCAAGGCTAAAAATTCGAAAAATTTTTGCCTGTGTCTGATTTTTCTCAATTTCAAATTCGATCAATGATCTTATCGTGAGCCAAAATTCATTGTTCTATCAATTCGAATTTGTATCAAACAAACGAACTTTTCAAACACCCTGATACTATTCTAGACACCAATATTCAGCCTATTTTCTCACCTTCTTTGACATTTAACTTCTTTTGGATTACGAGGTTGAGTTTTCGCACATCTATATACTGGAAGCCTATTCGATTGAATTATCTCATACTCAGTGGAAGAGATTCAGAAGAATTCATTTAAATTGGAGTTGTTGAATTTACCGCAGAAACTTGAGATACTATGAAGCTCTTCCATCAACAATGCAACACTAATGGTTATTAATAGTATAGCAAGTCAATTTTTTGCACTCTCAATGGTTTGGCTGAATTCTGTGAATAAAAGCTCCTTTCCTTAATTGATCTTTATCAGGTAATACAAACAGGAGAACTCTTCCGGATCTAAGACTATTTTTCACTTTCACTACCCTTATTGACATCCAAAGGTGATCATGTCGTCATTCTGGTATGGAGACTGAATATTACCACTTTCAATTGGCCTACTTTCTCAAGGTATATCTGATACTCAAGTTCCTCATCTTCCCTATCCCAGTTCATTCATCTTTCAAAGCATGTACGGGTATTGGTTTATTGGAGATTCGAGGTGACAGATGCGAAGTTCTTTTTCCATCAGGTAGACAGAAAGAACCTGTTAATGATTCTCAAATTTTCCAGGATTGCGATGATTATCTAGCATATCATATAAAAGGGAAAGAATTCTCAGCATGGCCTAAAACTCAAATAAATTCTGCAAACCGCACTACATTTCCAAAATATTATCATTGTCCGTCCAGTTTTAACTGTACAAATGCAAGGCTTGGTGTAAGTAGTATGATCATAGATTGTCAGAAGACTGAAAATTATACGCTCATCGCTCGAATTGGAATGGGTATAAATTGGACTTTCTCTTTGTCTGGATGCGAGGTAAAAGGGGAAATCATTAGATCTTATGTAAAAAGAGCTGATGATATGTACGGTTTTACAATCATTGACAAATTTCCTGATGAAATCTTTGAGAACAGTATGCTCTACTCCAAAAAAAGTTTTGAAAGGTCAAAAGTCACTTTCTCATTTGAAATCTCGAGAATTGAAGACAATATTGCCCCACTTATTGTGGCAGTTAATACGTGAGTAGCTGAGCAATTTTTTTACTATGATCCTCATTCATGATCTATCCAGGGAACGAAACACAAGCTCAAAGATTCTAGCCCGAAGTCCAATGAGATTGGGTCCCGATAAATCAATAGAGTGCTCCAGATCTCATCAATGCGAAAATTTGGTTTACATTTCATGTGATGACAAGAACGCAAACACTTATTTTATTTTGACATTATCCATTCAAGCATTGGATACAAATCCCGATAAGAATGAAACAAATTTGGAGAGAGTGTATGAAGCCTCTTCTCGAGCGACATTCGATCCTGATATGATTGGTATGAACACATTCGAAACTGAGTATCCAAAAATCATGGAAAGCTTTGTGGTGAAAAGTGACCATAAAAAATTTGACCCTGATTCTTGGTACCTCTTGTTTCTGGAGGAAGATTCTCGAAAGCTTCCTTCAGACTGTTTTTCCCCTGATTCCAAAATTGGCTATCCGGTCTTTTGTTCTATTCCTATTCCTTCTGGACGTTCATTGAAATATGTTTCGATCACGAATGGTAGTCTGTGGATGCATACTTCGGATCAAGAATCCACTAATGATTCACCAATTCCAACATGTTTTCTAATGAATGATTGCTTCGGTTGTGTACTCATCGGAACTGTATCTCCATTCAAATGTAAATGGGATTCTGATGTATGCACAAAATCCTCTGAAATTTATCCTGGAGATGTTAACGACTGTGTTCAGATTAGTAGGCTAGAGATGGATAATGTTTCAACTCTCTCCATAGAAATGATCGGTGTTCGCCCAGGTAATACTCTTATGTCAACTCAACTCAAATTATTCGATGGACGATCTATCTATCCAAATAAAATAGATAAAGACTTGGTAGAATTTTCGATGAACCAGAGAGATCTCCTGATGGTCCAAGAAAATTTGAACATGACATACATCGCATTCAATTGCTCAAAGTTTCCTACTGGAATGGTGGAAATAGCGTTGTATTACCCTGTTAAAATTACCAAAAATGGTGAAGATAGCGATCTATTGGAAAATTTGTTGATCATAATCTTACTAATTGTCCTAGCAATTATTGTTTGTGCCCTATGCCGAAGAATTTTAAGTGAGAGAAACTTTTCTCTTGGTCAAACCTCAATGTCTTCCGGATTTTCCAGAACCGATGAAGGAATGTTAACTTCCTCACAAGGTCCATCAAATATATCAAGAGGTAGACTCATAGGTTCTAATCCGTCCGTTGCTACTCAGTCTACCAAGACTGCTGGTAGTGAAATCGTATCTAAAGTATCTGAGGCATCTCAAGTATCAAGCGGAAAATGAATCAATATTCTAGTTTAGTCATCATTTTCATGATAGGGTCAGAATCCCAAATTTCAATTCATGTAATCATAGAATAATGAATTGTATCACAAGCTTCTTCTCCATTGAGCATAAAAATCTTGATCTAGGGAAACAATTTTCCCATTTTCTCCATCACTCTAAACGTAAATTGATTCTAGTAGTTTGCTACGAAATATTCACCGATACAGTCTCATGCTCATGATTCGGAATCATTTACATTCACTGGTCGTATTTTGGTACTAAATATCCAAAACATGACTTGCTTGCTTGAACTTATCAAGCAGATTTTTGCCGTTTCCAATCATAATTGAAAGCTCACCTAATTGATCTCGAGTTTCAAGCAAAATTTGTGAAATCTTGAGAAAGTTCAATTGAATTCTCAAGGGTATCTTTTCAGATCATAACTCTCAAAAAATAATGAGATGATTTTGGTGAATTTTCTCCTTTGCTGTACGATTCTTTAATGAGAGTGAAACTGGTAATCAACTTGGGGTAATAATAAACTTGCTCACACTGTTGATTTGGTAAAAAAAAGTGAAATAATAATCGTTACGATGTCTCTCTTTATTTTAATTATTCTTCTCTGAATTTTTTGCCACGAAATTCTGTTAGTTGGTCTTTGGGTTAGGCGAATGTCTCTCTTCCTCTCATTTGCTGATGAATCATAGATTGTCTTAAATCGTTATCCAGTAATTTCTTCATTCAATTACAAATATGAGGTGTTCAGTATTTTTTCTTCTTCTTTGACTACAAATGGATGGCCTTATAAGATGAATGGTGCAATCATTCATTTTTGCTCACAATTACACTCGTTTTCAATATATATATGTGTTCGCATATCGGAGTAATATTTCAATAGCTTATAGTGTTTCTATGTTATCAAATTCAATCAATGATAAGTATATTTCGTCAAATTTACCGCATAAATTTTCCAGATCAGGGATCCACCATTGTTCAACAATGTACCTGAAATTTTATAATTTTTAACAATATATACATTTTCGCAATTTGAAATGAAATTTCAGAGAGAGGACTAGCTGATCAATTGACATTCTTTATTCACTTCGACTTCGTTCTGTTGTCATTCTAGATAACGTTAGCTCTAGTCGTTCATCTGATCTCAAACTATTCTGGAAAGTTTTCCGTAAAGATAAAGTATTTTTCCCATGCATTCGAGTGTTTATACTATTTTTCACCTACTCTTCTTACCTGATCGAATTTATGCACATCTGAAAACCTGTACAAATATCGGAAAATTATCCACAGATCGTGGTAACTGTATCGTTCTACTACCGTCTGGTAGACTTAGAAATCCAATGAATGCAAGTAATATCATCAAGCATCTTGAATGTGATGATTATTTAGTCAGTTTAACGGGTTCTTTTGGACAGTTTGTTGCATGGGAAAAGTATAAGAATTTCCCAGATGAGAATGTCCATGCTGGTGTTAAAGTTGTCACTTGTAGAGGCGATGAGCCATGCAAAGAGGTTAAATATTTCTACTATCAATCGTTTTCTCATTGTTCATCTGGATCTTTCATCACTTATGCTGGATATACTAGGCCTGGGTTCATGGCACTATTTGAGTGTTCATATTCAGGTGAAAAGAAATACTACATCTTCTATTATGATGAATCTGAAGACAGAACAAATGAACTTAAAATTGATACATTTCCTGATATTATCGCACCGAGTAGTTTTCTGTACACGATGAACCCATCAAGTTCTCCTGGGAAAATATTCGCTGTTTTAACGTCAAATCTAGCTGATAAAATTTCTCCAGTCTTGTTTGCTGTTGACAGGTGAGTATGATGAAGAATTCTGGCTATGACTCTAATAGTACATTTTTCTGCCAAAAGAAAATTGAAAGATTTTTCAAAAATAATAACCAAAAGCGACATTAAACTTGAATCAAATAAATCGATTCCCTGTTCCCGATCCAATGAGTGTGGCAATCAGGTGTTCTTTGCATGTGCTGATGAAAATTCCAACACTCACTACATATTATCACTATCTATTGAAGATTTGAATTCTGGTGCCAAAGAGACAATACTCGAAAAAGTGTACGAAGCATCCTCTCGGGCAACATTCGACACAAAGATGGTTGGAGTGAATGTTTTCAATATCGAATATCCCTATCAAATGACAGGCTTTGTGGTAAAAAGTGGAGGAGGAATATTCTACTCCGATTCTTGGCACCTTTTATTTCTCGGCGAGAATGAGCATGAACTAGGAGAAAATTGTTTCGCACCAGAATCAAAACTTGGTAATCCTTTCTTTTGTCCACTCTCGATTCCATCTGGACATACTCTGAAATATATTTCGATTAATGATGGTATTTTGTGGATGCATACCTCATCTGAAGATTTTTCAACTTATATACTGCGTGATCAATCGATTTCAACTTGTTTTCTTATGAATGATTGTTTCGGATGTGTACTATTATCCACTAAGTCTCCTTTTGAATGCAAATGGGATGGCGATCGATGTATTAGTTCGTCAAGCAGTCTATCTGAGAGGGTATCAGATTGTGTCAAAATTAAAGAGATAAATGTTGTGAATTCAACTCACAAAGCTGATACCTCCATCTTGAAGATGAAAGTTTCTGGTGTTCGCTTGACCAATAACCATATGAACACTCATCTTTTGATGGGCGATGGAAAAAAAGTTCAGCCCAATAAAACGGAAACTAATGGTATCGATTTTCTCCTCGATTATGAAGATGAGGAGAAGGTGCGAAGAAGCTCTAACAAATCTTTCTTGGTAATCAATTGTACAGAATTTGCAACAGGGATCAAACTTGTAGTTGATTTCAATCTGCTACTCAATCATGGATCGATTAGTGATAAAAGTTTATTGGAACTTTTGCTAATCATAGCCCTGATATTGGTAATTTCGTTTCTGGTAATGTTCATAGGGGTTTCGGCTCATACATCAAGATCAAAGCAGTGAAATCTTCTGAATGCTACGGTAGAGGTTAAATTGAATCAATAAAGAGATTGTCAATTATTCTATCGCCAGCGGGTCGCTGATTTTCGGGAAAAACTAAAAAAATTAAAAAATAGTGAAATAGACCAGAATTTATGCCCCGAGATATATCTGCCTTCTTTACGCCTTAATATTTCAAAAAATCTACATAGTCTTCTGTTTGCAAGTTCATTATGTTATTTCATTGGAGAAACATTTCACTGTCAATTACTTAATTACTTGTACATAGTCAATAAATCTAAAGTCTCTGAATTCAGCTCCACCAGAGAAGACTGTAAGAAACATCCTCTCATTATCCAGGCAGAAGTTTTGTGATTATCACTGGGCAAAATGTTTCAAATGATGAGAATAATTGGCATTTAAAGCATTTTCCCAGCTATAATGATCATCTTTTCCCGAGTCACCTTAATTATCTGACAACAAAAATGTGAAACAATAATCCAAAAATTGAGGTAATCTAATTATCTTCTAATTATCTATTATGATTGCCATCACATCACTCAGTTTAACTTACATGTATCACAGGAAATGATGCTCCTAATTTATTCATTAACAACTCCCTTCTAAAGGAAATGCCTGTTGCTCCATCACAATGTTCTTAAGTTACCAAAATCGTTTTCAACATCTCCAAATAATCTTATGAGTTAGGCCAATTCACAAGCCCATCACAGACATGTGATCATAATGAGAAGTATTTAAGGAGGAAGAGCGCACTTAACGGGACATACATGTGTGCTGTATTGATCAGTGATGATCTTCCATTAACAATCAGCAGCCTTTGGAGAAGTGTCTATGCCCCATCGATAAGTGAAATCGTTCATATTCAGTAGTCAACAATCTTAAGTGTTGTTTCAATAATAATCGTAAGAGCTTTGCGCTTGATTTTCTCAATATTTGATTAGATGGTTGATGCTCTCGATAAGTAATCTATCAACAAGATTGTCGATTTCTCAGCTCTGCAAAGCGTTTTCATTCACTTCTGGTGCAAAAAAATCTACACAGCTTCAGTGACTTTACCTGGATCAAGATGCGATTTTTAATATTTTTGGCAGTTTTTATTGGTATCTCAGCTTCGGTTGATTCTTTATTCGCTGGAGAATGGGCAAGCTTCAAGGTAAGACTTTTTTCTCTAGATCTTAAGAAGAACCTTAAGAGAAGGAAGAACCATAGGAACCTTCATCTTCAAATTATTATCAAGAAACTCATGAGAAACTGTTCCGTTTGAGTAGAAACAATTCAAGAAAATCTATTCTGATGTTGAGAAAGAAGCAGAGCGATTCAAAGTTTTCATTGAAAATTTGAAACTTATCAAAGAACACAACAGATTGGCCAAGCAAGGAGTTCATGATTTCACTTTGGCCATCAATGAGTTTGCTGATTTGGTAAGTAAGCTAACTGTATGCTATAATATACTTTGGTATGCTTCTACCATTGAAAATGATGACTTTTCTCCAGACTTTCGAGGAATTTTCTAGATCCTATCTCGGATACAAAGCCGAACTTAAAAAACCAGCTCCTCTGGTTCATTCATCAAATTCTACTGCATTCAATCCAATTTCGATCGACTGGCGAGATAAAGGTGTTGTGAGTCCAGTGAAAAATCAAGGTAATTGTGGTTCGTGTTGGGCTTTTTCAGCTGTAGCATCACTTGAGGGACGAAATGCTCTCAAAACTGGAAATCTTGTGGAACTTAGTGAACAAAATTTGATGGATTGTTCCAAAAGTTATGGTGATGAAAGTTGTGAAGGTGGCCTGATGGATAATGCATTCAAGTATATTGTCGAAAACGGTGGTGTAGATACCGAAGCTTCATATCCATACGAGGGTCGGGATGAATCATGTCACTTCAATCCATCCGCAATCGGGGCCACTATGAGAAACTATACTGACATCCCAGCAAATGATGAGGAAAGTTTGGCCAATGCTGTTGCCCAAGGACCAGTGTCAGTTGCAATTCAGGCCACATTCTGGCTTCAATTTTATCACAAAGGTGTGTTTAAGGACCACTTTTGCTTTCATCCAGCACGATTGAATCATGGTGTCACTGTGGTAGGCTATGGGACAGATCAGAATAAAGATTTTTGGATCATCAAAAATTCATGGGGCAAACGATGGGGTGAACATGGCTACGTTCGATATGCTCGAGGTAGAAATCAGTGTGGAATTGCATCAGCAGCCTCATATCCGGTTGTTTGAGTGTGTAACTTTTTGCCAAAAAAAGTGATATTCTTCCTGAAAAAAATGCATTACTCTGTAGTTTCTTCACTGCAATAAATTTTATCAGAAACTATGATTTAGTAGGAATCGTTAATGTTGTGGCTGGTTAACTAGTAGTGGTTTAAAATGATATCGCCATCACGATTAATCCAGGAAAATTAAACTCGATTGTTTTGGATTATTTAGATTTTCACCAATTTCAAAAAAGGAGATAAATTGGATCAAGGTGATTCCTCGAGAATCTTATCATTAAGATGCTTCAGAATTAATATGATGATTCAAAAATTTTCTTCATGTTATCGGTGCATGAGCAACATGCAAAGAGTATTGACAGTACTCTTTGGCAGCATGAGACTTTTCACTTCATTGATCCTTGGAACAGATGTTTGCCTCATGTTTACAATCAGATGGTTGAAATCATCTGAAGAGTATCATTCCAAGGTGATAACTTTTTGATCTTGAGTTTTACTCGTTTTTGTGAAAGTAACCGAAATTGATTTACTGGCTTCATATTCTATCTTTGTTCATCACTCATTTAATTACATCTGAATTCTTATTTTTACCCTACTGAACATATATAAATCAAAACAGTCAGTGATTGTGATAATTTTCGTGGTAAAATGATGAAAATTCCATTACCAGTATACAAAGGTGATCGATCGTAAGTACGAAGTTATATTCTATTTAAATTGTATTGAAGAATTCAAATCAATTTTTTCAACTCATCGAATTCTCAACAGACTGCGTGCCTTCAAAGGAATGAGTGAAAGATTACCTGGGACAACACCAAAGTCGTCGGAAATGTTTCAGATAAACTATACAAAATTTGTGTCTGAAAAATACAAAGGTTGTGAATCCACAGTAAAAAGTGCCGAGAAGGAAGCCAAAGCTCTGCTCGAACAATTTAGTAAGCTTCGAGATGATATGTTAGCTGATGCTAAATTAGGTTTACTCATTGGAGATGAGGATGATATCAAGATTTACAATGATGTCTACAATGAATGGTCCACTAAATTGAACGGAAATCCAACTTATTTTTCGGTTCCTTGGCTGTACGCTGAATGTTACATGTATCGAAAGATGCATGAAATATTCAGTAGAAGTGAATTTTTCAAAGGCTTTGATCCTTTTAGAGAGCAAAAATATCGAGCTCTCATCAATTCATTTCCAGGACCTATTACATTGGGTACGTTTTAAGTCTAAAATTTGATTAGTTGACAAGTTAGCTTCGTTTCTACGCTACTGGGGCCTTTCAGTTGTCTAATTAATTTCAATTCTCATCTAGCTGAGTTCTTGAAGAACTATCGAGTCTCAGCTGATCCAGATTCTCTAGACGCCGATTTGACACAAATGATTGAGATCAATTTATGGGGCAATCGATGTGATCTGGCTCTGAAGCTGGGCCAAGACAATGTTCAAAATACACTTCAATTCGATAAGCTGAAAGATCTTCGACCGAACATTCTCGTTAATAATTGTGATAAACTTGTGAGCAAGTTGAAAAGTCTCAAAACTCAATCCAAATCAACACTCGACATTGTACTCGATAATGCTGGTTATGAGTTGTTTACTGACTTTTGCCTGGTTGAGTTTCTTCATATTACTGGCATATTACCGGTGGACAGTAGTAAAGTGAGGTTCTATGTAAAAGACATTCCCTGGTTTGTTTCTGATGCCTTGTTATACGACTTTCAATGGACCATAAATTATTTGGAGGAAACAGCTGAATCTGATCTGCTACAATCTTACGGACGAAAGTGGCGAAGTTATCTTGATAAAGGAATCTGGACCATTGAGAATGATCTATTTTTCACTCTTTCTCATGATTTCGGTCAAATGAAAGAGATAAGACCCAATCTTTATCAGAAATTGAGTGAAGCGGACTTGATACTCTTCAAAGGAGATCTCAACCACCGTAAACTGATCGGCGATTTCAGATGGAATCCAACTACATTGTTCCAGGATGCTCTTCGAGGTTTCCATCCAGCCGATTTGTGTACTCTTCGAACAATCAAGTCAGAAGTATGCATTGGTTTCACAGACGAGGAACAGATTAAATCACTCCCAGAGGACTGGAAAGAATCTTCCGACTACGCTGTGATACAATATTCGTCAAAATGAATTGTATGAGTCTCATTATAAAAAGTAAAAAGAAAGATCGGCTTTAGCGGAAAATATTGACATATATTAATAAACTCATTATGCAGATCTTAGAACACAATACAAATCCATGACATTCACACCGGTTGGGCCATTCGTATCAAGAAGTGAATCAGGTGCATTATCTGACCAAAAAGTGTAAGAATTATGGCTTGTGAGATGTGCTATAGCAGATTCCCGAACGTAGTCAGTGCTCAGTTCTGATTTCAAATCTTCTGGTTGATAGATAACTCCAGCTACCGGAGTAGGACCATCTTGACCATCAGTTCCAGCGGCCATTATCATAATTTTCGGATCTTTAAGAGACAAAGTTTCAATCAGGAACTTGAGTCCCATTTCTTGACATCGACCTCCTCTTCCTATGTAGAGAGAGAGAGAGAGAGAGAGAGAGAGAGAGAGAGAGAGAGAGAGAGAGAGAGAGAGAGAGAGAGAGAGAGAGAGAGAAATTAATCAACAATTCGATAGCAAACAAGCTCATAGAGAAAAAATGAAAATCACCATGACTGAAGCTATCTATAGTTACAGTGGTTTCTCCACCACCAATCCAACACACTGCATCTTTGCCATCGTATGATTTGACCAATTCAGCTAGCTTCTCACCAACTTTGCTAGCTTCACCTTGGATACAAGTTCCAAGATCTACCAATCGGAATCCGAGCTTTTCGATCTTTTCTCGGGCAACTTTCAAAGCTAACATGTTGTTCAATATGATCACATTGTGCAATCGATCGTGAAAATTAACTCTTTCTTCACTTTGATTTTCTAATATTGAGTTAATAAAGTTGTTTCCATCTGGTAAGGACAATTTTTGCAAAGCTCGATGCACAACTTCGACAGTTGATTCATGAAGCTCGGGTGGACATGTTGGTCCACTTCCGATGATGGACAATGGATCTCCGATTACATCACTGGCAATTAGTGAAACCACTTGATTTTGAGGGTTTTTACCAAGAATTCTTTTAGCCAGTTGCCCTCCTTTGACTAGTGACAGTTTTCTTCTAACTTGATTCAACTCATTAATTGTGAATCCAGCTTTCATAAGTTGACATGTCATCTCCCGCTTTTGGTCTAAAGTCAGAGGTGGTTTTGGGGCCACGAGAAGAGCAGAAGCCCCACCCGTTATGAAAGTTAGGAAAAGATTTGAATGATGATTGTTTGAGCTCGCATCTTCATTGGATTCATCAACCATATTCAATAACCTTTGGGTTGCATCGACAGAATCTTGATCTGAGTGGAAAAGACTCAATCAAATGAGTGTTTTGATAATTGTTTGAAGGTTCGAACCTGGCAGATTGTTCTTTGCACCGAAAAACAATTCGATGTTATACTTTTCGAGAAGCTTATGATGTTGTGCTTCAACATGACTTCCAAAAGGAATGATGATTGTGCCTCTTTTCACATCGATTGAATCATGGAGATTAGAAGTATTGTAAGAATCTAGAACTTTGAGAAATCCAACGGTGAGACTCAGAGTTGCTTTACCTAAGCAAGGAAAACAGTAAGAGAATGAGTGATTTCAATCTCAATAGAACTAAAAGAATTGTCTCACCTGCTCCAAGGATCAACAAATTTCGCTTGCTCAATTCGAAATCATAAGACCTCTCATCAATCAAATATGGTCTGACAATGAGGCGATTGTGAGCAATTTTTACACAATTCTTGATGATATTTTCACCTTGGAGCGAGTCAATTACGGCGAAATAAACATCACGAAGACATTTCTTGAGTGAAAGTGACATCATGGAAGAGCTAATGTAGTTTTAAAAGCTGGGGGAAATGGAAGCTCAATTCGAGGTAGCAAATTCACTTTCTAAGTTTTCAGAGATTTTCAGTGCAAAAGTTAATGATTAGAGCAAGCTAATGTAGTTAATTTAGAAATTAAACAATAAAATACCAAATTTTTGTAATAGAAGTTTGATAAGAAGAGGATATCTTTGTTTTACGATAAAATTTGACTCTATATTTCAAATTTAAAAGTCATAGCTACCAGTGGAAGATGAAAAACAAGTTTCACATGAAATTAATTCAATACAACTGAATTTTTGTTCACAATAACCAGTTTGTTGAGCAGTTTTGGAGAACTTGGAAAAGATAAATGATGCTAATTTTGGTGTCCTAAAAGAATCATTTCACTGAATCTTTGAACACTAAAAAAGATGATTATATCATTGGTAGATTCTCTTTGTACACATGCTGGAATAAAAATTTGGAAAAAAGATATCTGCAAATCGTTCTTGCTACTCGTGTTTAACAATGATATTTATCATCAGGGAATCAATTAGTTTTCTTTTCTTTGCCAAGTGAGCTGAGAACTTTTCGTCGTTGTCGTAACAAATAAAAGAAAACTTGAGGAAAAACTGTGAAAGAACATGGAACAAAAAGAATAAATTAACTTGATCAAATGTGAATGATTCATATGTAAACACCAGATATTATCAGCATCTACTCACATATCACATAGAGACCAAGGATAGCCACAATTAGCCACTCTGGTTGGAATGAAATATTCAGCTGATTGGGAAGATTAAGAGCGAACAGCTTGGTCTCTTTCAAGTGCTTGTAACCAACAAACAGAAGAAGCATTTCACCAGCAATTCCGAATGGATAAAGAGGGGGAAACATGGTGTATCGAAGCCATGTCAACCAATGAGGTGATATTCCGGCATCCTTGAGTAGATAATAGAGATACCTAATCGATTCACCGATGGACCATGCACCAGAAACCAGTGGAATGCCCCAACTATGTCTGGTTTGACTTTCCAATGGTACTGTCACACACCAGATGACCAATATTTTGGCAAAAACTTGTAAAAAGCTGAATCCTGGAGATGTTTTGGTAAATTTTAACAAAGAATTGAGCACATCAAGCGCTTGGAGTGTTTGAAATATAAGTAGAGGAGTTCGCACATCATGCCAAAGTGTGTGTGGTTTAAGGCCATTGTAAGCGTGGAATGAGAATTTATAAAGAATTAGTAACCATCTAGAGTGGAGAAAATGATGTAAAATTAATTGTTACCATTCAAATCATCCAAACAAACAGCATAAACAAGCGTCAACTTACCCAACAAGCTGCATAATGTTGTAGTGAACCAAATAGAGACGTATCAAAATTGTTGATATCGGAGTTTGTCTTGGCTCAGCCATAATTGGAATCACTTGTTAATTGTTATGAAGTCACAATTATCAAATATG
Source organism: Brevipalpus yothersi (assembly GCA_003956705.1). Taxonomy (NCBI): domain Eukaryota; kingdom Metazoa; phylum Arthropoda; class Arachnida; order Trombidiformes; family Tenuipalpidae; genus Brevipalpus; species Brevipalpus yothersi. Next base: position 166,747 of record QZCP01000137.1, read on the forward strand.
AAATAATCTTCTAGTAATTCAATTCCATGAGAAACTTGCTCAATTGTCAAGATTACTTTTAACCGCAAAATCAGCTGGACACAGGTATAAGGCAGACCGATCCTGCGTGAAGTGTGTTAAGAAAGGAAAAAACTTTTTTTCTAGTAGAAAAAGTTTCCAAGAACCGGAAAATGAACTTTCATGATGAGTTCTTGAAATTTTTTTTATCTCACTTTTTTTCCTGGTCATTAAACTCAATCATTACGATGATTACGATTTTTTGGGAAAAATTCTAACCGAAGCGTGTGCAATGTGATCTTGTCTGACGATCTTTTCTTGTAATCTCTTATGATATGATTTATTTTCAGAATTAGTGGTGATTAATTTTCGTACGGATTCAGTGTCAATTTTAAAAATAGATGAGATGAACAATGGTTGCTTCAGATGTACCAAAAGGTGTTAGAATTCTGATAACTTACAATTTTCGAATTCTTAGAAGATGAAAATGTTTCTATCTAAAAGCTAATCGGATAATTTGTTCATACTTTAATCTATTATTTCTGGCCTATGATCATGTCTCACCATGAAGTGTGGATTTCTTCGAAACGGAATTCATTTCCTTCTCTTCTATCTCTTTTTCTAACTTCAAATCGATTTATAAGCTCAAATCAATTAATGATCAAATCAAGCGGAAAGAAGAATTCAATCAATTGATCAGGAAAAAAATGAGCGAAAAAATTTGACAAATTTGCTCCAAATCGAATTCTTAAAAGGAAAAACACACCAATCGATATCTTACTTAATTTGATTCCGACAAAGGAAAAAAAATTCTCACAATTTAATTCATCAAGCAATTATTTCGCAATCTCTTGTAAAACTTAACACATCTCTCTGGTGAAAATATATGTTTAATCATCATTTTTTTTCCTTCTTTTTCAACCTGACAAGCATGTGCAAGCAGCATGTAAACACATCTCTTGATATCAACAACAAAAGTGAAACACGATTGCGAAACATGATCAAATTGTTCACATCACATTAACCAGAGACATTTTGTTTTTGACATCCTGTTTAACCGACAATTGTGATCATCAATTTTCTTTTGATATCATCTGTCCAAGTGTATTTAGTGACATTGTTGCCAATTTGAAGACATAACAACATGACCAGGGTACCATCACCAATAGTCGGCGGATCATCAAAGTAAGGAAAAAAGATCTTTATGATTTGATTTAACAGAACAATTAATTTTCATATCTCCTTCCTTTGTATACAGTAATCCGATCAAAACTTTTGCCTTCATTACATTGAGTGAACGACTACCTGAAGTTTTGGTCAAATGTTTGGACACTTTCCATCGCACTTATGTCCAGTTTGCACCGGAATTGAATGATAATGTTGAAGAGGAAGCGAAAAAAATAATTGGTCAATTTTCCAAACTTCGATATGAATTGGTGAATTTTCAACTCCATGATCAGTAAGATCACTTATAAATTTGTAATTATTGCTTGTCTCTTTCATCCATCAAAGATGACTGATAAACCATTGGAATTGTTGTCCGGAACAGCTGAGGATATAAAGATATGGAATGATGTGTATCATCAATGGTCAGCCAAACTTGGAACAAGTCCTGTTTACTTTACTATTCCATGGTTATATGCTGAATGTTACATGTATCGCAAGATTGGTGAAGTTTTTGACAATAGTGAATTTTTCAAGGGTTTTGATCCATTTCGCGATCAAAAGTGTCGAGCTTTGACCAACTCTATTCCGGCAATAATATCACTTGGTAAGTCACTATTGCACTCAGGAACATCCAAGATGAATATGATCTTCATCTGGCATAATTGTTATCGCAAATATGAGTGATAAAATCACAATAGCCATATGCAAAATAATGAGAGGAATGTAGTTATAGATGACAACCACTTTGAGAATTCCAATTGACAGCTGACACACATTAAGTAGACTAAAGAAAGGATTTTCACGAATCACTCCGATTAATCCGATAATATCCAGAACAATAGACAATGCCAGGGCAATATACAGACATATTCCGGTGTGATATTGACTTAGACCAGGACCTTGTAGAGAATGATTGCGAGTATCCAGTTGATTAGTAACAGTAGTCACAAAAAATACTACCACTGAATTGAGCACATAATCGAGGACCAGATAAGAAATGAGAGTTCCTTTGAGTAGTTGAAATAGTTTACTCTTTTTTCGTTCACTATGACTAACGAGCATCTTCTCATCCATAGTTTCAAGAATGATGTGAATGATGAGACTTTGAGATCAGGAATTTTAGTTGATGGAATTTCTGTTGGCTCACAATAGTAGTTGACTTGATAAGAAATTCAAGAAATAACAAAAATAGTTCCCAAACACTTTCTTACTTTCTTCCGTTCCGTGTAGAGCAGTTCGATTAGAGTATGTACAAGTAGAAACGAAATAATTTTGAGTAGTTCATTTGAAGATGAGTATCGCACAAATTGTAGTATCACCTGAATTATTATTGCCACTTACGATCAAATCGAATGTACCTCTACACACTTATTTCGATCACTTCTAATCTGAGAATGATTTCTTGTTCTCCTGTCATCTTTCATTCTTCATTCTCCCATCAAGATCCTGTCTGAATCGCGCCTTTTTCTTTTAGCACGGACAAAAGTATATGGGCACGTGGAATGAGAATAACGGGAGAGAGAGAGTGTGTGTGTAAGTGAGTGAGTGTAAAAAGTTCATCAAGAAACTTAATGAGCCGAGCAATGAAGAGTGAACAGATTATAATTTAGATTGATTCAGTTGAGTGAACTGTTCAAGCGCAAATTCGAGAGAGAAACTTCTTTCTTAGTAGATCGCTGGTTTAACTCAAAACTTGTCGCATGTTTTCATTCCTTCATCATTTCTCTCTCTCTCTCTCTCTCTCTCTCTCTCTCTCTATCTCTCTCTCTCTTTTACATTTGCTAAGCTCTAAATTTTTGCACTTTATGAGTAAAACAATGATGGCTAACTTTCTGCTATTTTCCATTTACATTGCATTCGTGCCAGAGGCCTCCTAGCTTTACCATGAATCCATGATTCCATAGTATTTTCTTACCCTTTCGATGATATCATGACACAATCTCTCTCTCTTACCTTTCAGAATAATTTCCATCCTCATCTTCCATCACCCCTTTCTCCGATTCTTATCATCACTCCCCTCGTTTTTATTATTCCTCCATTCATTCATGCAGACCCCATTCTTTTCTAACATTTTACCACCATCCAGCTCTACCACCTTCGTGATGATAGTGTTGAACATGGTTCAAATATATATATTTACGAGTTACTCGATTGGGTGAGCAATAGATCAGATCAAATGAGCGATCTTTAATTTGTAATCATTTGTCGCTCGACACAATCGATGTTCACACACCATTACTTCATCGAGAGAGTGTTGTTCTTCTCTCTCACACACTTTCGTGTCTGTTTTGTTTTATTTTTTGACATCAAGAACGAGAATCACAATACAATGGGACACTCTCTCCTTTCATCATTTAACCTTAAATTCATTGTGTAAATTAATAGATGATCAATTAATCCACATTTAGGCAATCATTCATCCAGCCACTATTGTATACAATCTTTTACCTTCAACCTTTTGATTAGATTCTAATTCTTATTTTTTCTCTATTTTTTAGCTGAATTTTTGGCAAATTATCAAGTTACCAACAACGAAAATTCTCTTATGGATGATCTGAGAAACGTTCTAGAAATGTCTCTTTGGGGCAATAAATGTGATCTGTCTCTGAGTGCTGGTGAAGATGTAGGCATAAGCTCTGGATTACTCGGAAAACTGAAAGAAATGCGGCAAAATATTCTCATCAATGATTGTGATAAGCTCTTGGAAAAATTAAGAATTCTCAAAAGCAAATCCAACTCCACACTGGACATTGTGCTCGACAATGCTGGATATGAGCTATTCACAGATCTGTGTCTCGTCGAATTTCTTCACATCACTAAAATTTTACCCATTGAAAGTAGTCGAGTCAGATTTTATGTTAAGAATTATCCATGGTTCGTTTCCGATGCTATGGTATACGATTTTCATTGGACCATACAATATTTGGAAGAAGCGACTCAATCTAATTTTTTGAAATCATTGGGTGAAAAGATGCAAAGCTATTTAAATCAAGGAGTTTGGACCATCGAAAATGATTTGTTTTTCACCCTTCCTCATGATTTCAGTCGGATGCAAGCGATAAGACCAGAGCTTCATGAGAAGTTAAGTCGAGCAGATTTAATTCTATTCAAAGGAGATCTTAACTATCGAAAACTTGTTGGTGATCTCAAGTGGCCTCTGACAGCATCTTTTGAAGAAGCTCTGCGAGGTTTCCATCCATCTGATTTGTGTACTCTTCGTTCCATCAAAGCCGAGGTTTGTGTTGGTTTCAAAGATGAAGAGCAGATAAAATCACTTCCCAATAATTGGATGGTGTCTTCCGATTATGCTGTTGTGCAATATTTAGGAAACAAAGAGCTTAATAATGTAGAAAGATGAAAGTTTCTTCTCCCAGCGTCTATTGGAATTAAATGCAATATTGTTTGAGTTAATACTGCAGAGTTAACAACTGAACTTCCTCTTCTTCCAGCTCTTATCTGTTAGCTCTCTGAGAGAATATGGCTCTTTCAGCCATCTCTGTAGTCGGAAACAGTTGAGTCAAAAATGATTGAGCTGATAAAAGATCTGTTGATAATAGAGTGACCGGTTGATCACGAGTTCCTCGTGATCCACCTAGATGTATTTCATTATACGATAGACCACCGAGCATAAATATTATCAATTTAGGTCTACTTGTGGGGCCAACACGCTTTGAGCCGACAGAAGGGAATTCATTTTCAGGTAATACACCATTGAAATATTTATATACCACTTTTTGGAGCATCGGATAGGTCAGATTACTTGTGGGTGCAAGTTTTTGAATTTTTCGAACCAATTTTTTATAATCTTGTATCAATTTATGATGGGCTGATGTCAAATTATTTGATCCTATTAAGCGTAGAGCTTCTTTTTTACTCTTATTTTTCGTTGCACACATGATCATCACCAATCTCATCAAATCACATGGCAAGAAATTAAGTTTATCTTCCTCATCAGCTCGACGGAATTGTTCAATATTTTCCGGAACAGTGCCCAGTACATGTCGTTCATAGGCTAATATTCGTCCATAGCCACACTTAAATCGATGGATTACTCTCTCACACAAATAATTACAATCATTAATTAGCTTAGAAGATCTTGATCGCTGTTTGAGTGTCATCCGATGTTCTCGACCTCGAACTAGCTTAACAATTTCCTGTAACTTTGTAGTCGCACGATCGATTGGAAAATTACGAAAAGTGGGACTCAAAAAATCTGATTCAATATTTATATCATATCTTTTCAATTCTTGTCCGATAAATGACTGAATATCTTCGGAATGAAGGATCGGTGTAACCATATCATAACTTCGATCCAAAACAATTAGCGTGAAATCTTTGCGATATCCTGTTGTATTGGTATTTGTTTTCCGTTTCCTTGCCAATGACGTTAATCCACAATTAAATAATGCAGCAATATCACGATTTAAGCTATGCCATGGAGCATCATAATAATATATGTGGGGAAATTGATTCATTTGTTCGAAAAAATTAACTAATCGAAAAGCAATGGTAACCGTTAGAAAACGTTGATGATCATACACACTGGATGATCGTCTTGATCTCGATGCGAAATAACTAATATATTTGAGGTGAGCACTTTCACCGTTAAATAGTCCAATCCATGGATTGTATGCTGCAAATGCTCCAACAATTATTGGTGGATGTAGACCTATATCTTGTGTAATTTTTTCAATTACTCCTACTCTTTTGGACACAAATTGACCACAAGGATCGATTGGATGTGTGAGAAAAACGTAACAATCAGAATATGAGCGTTCTCTCAGATCAGTTGTGAACATTTTGAATTGTTGATCAGATATGCGATGTAAATTGATCAAATAAACGAATAAAGCTTTTTGGGTCAAATTATTTGACAAAGTTTCACTGAGATCGAATATTCTATTGACACCAAATCGCTTGCAAGATAGCCATCCAACTGAATTTTCCAAAATATTTCGACTATGCTTATCACTTTTGATGAAGATTAATTCGATTTTCTCACCAGTCCGTAAGATTTTTATTACATCGAAAAAATGTTTTCCAAAAATTTCTTTATTAATTCTTAATAGGCCAGTTTTCTGATTTCTCCATGAATCTTGCTCTCGAACAGTTGCTAACTGTGTATTGCCTCGTGAAAAGGGAAATCGAGTTCGATTTTTTGGGAATTCATCGAAATATTCTATTCGAGCAGCTGAATTATTTTCTCTATTTTCATTAATTGCTTTGATCGCATCAATTGATTCAATTTTTACACCAGGCGGCAAATCAATAGTGAGAGGCTTAAGTTTTTTCTTCGATCTCAAATTGGAACTTCGTCTTGATTTGCCTCTCGTGGTTCGCTGAGTTTCATCAGTTTCGGGTCCACTTTCAAGGGTATCAGGAGTATCAGGGGACTTATCTGATCTATTTCTACTAATCAATATACTTTTGGCCACAGATTTACCTTTACCTCGCATTGTTGGCTTTTTAATAGAAAATCTGAGTGGTGATGATTCTACTTTCTTGGGAATTGATGCTTGTTTAATCAGTGGCTTACTGGATGCTTTTTCTGGTGAAGGCTGGAAGCGAAGAGAAGGAGTTCTCTTTTTCGCAAGAGAAATATCGATGCTCATGTCAGAAGTTTTCTTGGGAATACTTTTTTCAGTAGTTTGACTTGTACCAGATTCTTTTTTAACTGGTTCTTTGGAAACTTTTTTGGTGACTTCTGTCAGAGGAGTTTGACTTGTGGCAGATTCTTTTCTAGTTGGTTCTATTGATTTGGAAACTTTTCTAGGTTCCTCAATCGGAACCAGAGGAGGTTGACTTGTACTGGATCCAGATCTACCTGATGGTATTGTTTTCTTGTTGGTATCAAATCCAGTCGTTTCACCGGATGGCAATAGTTCAGGTAATTTTTCAGATGTTTCTTTTTTGGATGCTGATTTTGGTTCTGATTCTGATTCATCCAGCGGATGATTGGAACTTTTCTCAGAATCCTCTGATACAGTAATGGGTTTTGGAGAACTCGAAGATTTCTTTCCAGATGATCTCTTTTTACCCGATTTTCCTACTCGATCTGTAGACACACCGGGACCGGCCTTCGATTTCTTAACCACAGGTTTGCTTGAGGTAGCTTTCCCAAATTTCTCAGATAAACTTCTGCTAATTTTGGCAGTTTTTGCTCTGATGATAGTTCGTAATACTGCTGAACTTGATCTGCCGACAGTCGTCTTCTTCGATGGAATTGTCTTACCTGTGGTTTCTGTTTCACCTGCTTTCGTAGATTTTTTCCCTTTAATTTTAAGCTCAGGTGAGGTGATTGAACCAGATTTTTTCGACTCTTTGCTAGTAGATGATTTATCTTCCGAACTTCCCGATTCTGAAGAAGATTCTTGCTTTTTCGGTGCTGGTGGCATGTCAATAATTGTGATCGTTTGTTCCCAGATTGCATAAAAATATTCAATCGATAGAGATTAGAAAATCATGATGACAACACTCGAAAACAGGACACAAACAGTTACACATACACCACAAATTTCAACACTGATTACAATCAATCGAAAAATGAAACAAAACAAAACAACATACAGTAGACACAATTGAACATGGTGTTCAAGTGTCACCGTATCCTTGGTCCAACAACAATACCAGCCGATAGTACATGATGTTTTCGAGAATATCCAGAAGTTGGAACTGATGGATGCGATGATAGCATGGCTAACCAGTATGGCTTCTGGATTCCATAGCTTGGCCAGCCATATGATTCAAAGTATGCAAATGGCATAGTTGCTTTGCCAAAGTGGATGATATTGATGATCAGCAGAATTATTAAGAAAGTTTTTCTCTGTATCTTTCCAAAATCGATGAAAATAGTGATGACCAATGAGAACCAGAACGAGATCGAGAAATAGAACAAAAAGTATCAATTGTTTAGATGGTGAACAAAAAAACTTATTCAAAGTGTCACAAAACTAATTGAATCGATTAATTAATTGGAAAAATAGTGTCAAAATTTTCCAAATAATCACCACACAACCATAGATAGTGACTCACCTCCAATTTGATCATGATATTGATGATATTGATGGTGATGATTGGTAGAAGACATTCGTGAATGCATAAGTTTACGATTCGAACAATCACTGTCTACTGGGCCAAGTTTAATCGGTAGCTTATTTATAAGCGAAACACTGATTTTCGTGACCTGACCCGGAAAAATCATTTGAAAAGGAAAAGTATTTTATTTTACTAAAATCACCAAACATTCATATAGGTACACACACACATCAAAACACTAATCGAATAGTCTGTAGACCTCTTGGGGGTAGAACTTTACCATCCAATGAGATATCCTTTATTTATGATCACAATTTTTCCTTTTTCCATTGAAGGTTATCAGGTCGGACTATTGGCGGTCCTTACGGTAAATATAACCGTAATCATTATCATATCATCGATCGAATAGATCAATAATGTTGTCGGGTGGAGAGGAGAACGGAAAATAATTGAAGGACATTCCAGATTATGAAAGATTATCAGGTGAGAGTGAGAGGAGCGAAAAAGAATACATACAACCACACCAAATGCTGAGGATGGTCAATCTCATGTGTACACATCGGAGTCTTGAATATACAGTTTCATGTGTACTCGAAAATAAGGTGTATTCAACTATACTGAACTATCTGTCGATAAGATTCCAATAAATAAATACATTATACATTTACTGTCAAGTTGATCACAAGTGGATTGTTCATGCCTGGAAGGAGATCTGACATGCAATAAGATGGAGAGAGAGAGAAAGATTGAAAATGAAAGTGAAGGAGGATCGATGAGTAAATAACAGAAATATTTTTTGTCAAACTTATTCTTCCATCTGATTCACCATCACAATCAATGTGCCTAACCTTGACTCCACTCTTATTGTGATATGGATGAGATGAAGTGCTCAAGTTTCCGGTGGTTTTGACCCATGAGGCAAGTTTATCGTCTCTGTCAACCCATTGGAATCATATATCCGATTAATTCAATAGAACTTTAATCCATAAAGAGTTAAGAAATGATCACAGATTGTTTTATCAGCTGTGGGGAAAGTCAGAGTAGGCAATTTTAAGCTCTATGATGATAGAACTGTTGAATTACTAGGAGTTAATATTACTATTACAGTTCTATTACGACGATCTGAAATCTTGGTAAAATCTTCGGAAACTGGTCTACGTGACGTTGAAATGGAATTTTCATGGTGTGGCCTTCAAATTGTGTTTACTTTGGAATACATCAATCAAGTATCTTCCTCATGGAGTACATTCACAATTGACACTAATCGGCGGTGTTGTGGTATTGCGATTGAGTCACGGTTCCGTTCGGAAGTAGGCTTATGGGACACTTGATTGTGGACTATATCGTTTAACAGAAGGAGAGAGAGAGAGGGAGAAAGAGAGGGAGAAGCTCAATATTATCAAATATCGACTCTCCTTCAAACAAGTTTTCGAATATGATGGTTCTGATGGCTCATCACTTTTCCAACGAATCATGAGTGTTTACTTGTCCTTGACATGATCATGACTCATATTATCAAGTTATCTGAGATGAGTGATTGCATTTATTCCGTCAACTTCTATCACTTTCAAGTGGGATCATAGTTTTTCTCTCTGTTCAAATTCAGTTTCGATTTTCTCTTTCAGCAATGTATCTCTTGTGAGAAACATTTTTCATGTGAACGTCGGTGTAAGTTTTCGAGTGAAAAATTTCCATTCGCTTTCATTTATGATCATCAGTTTTGGAACCGGGAAATCATAACTTGAGAAACTAGCAAGGAAGGCCCATTTAAAAATGGGCCCGTTAGAGTGAATCAAAGTTGAGGTGGGCCAACCAAAATACCAATTTCTCTCTCTCTCTCTTTCTCTTTCTCTTTCTCTTTCTCTTTCTCTTTCTCTTTCTCTTTCTCTTTCTCTTTCTCTTTCTCTTTCTCACGCATGCTCTCTCGTTAGAAGGAATTTTTTTTTATATAAGACTAGCAGGGAATGCCCGTTATAAAACGGGCAGCGCCCCTCGCGTTATAAAAGTAAAAATGCTCAAAATCATAACTTGATGTTTCCAGTATCGGAAATTATATTGTGGTAGTCAAGTAGAGATCAAAGTATAATAAGTATAAATTGAGTACAAAATCAAGTAAAAATATAATAAGTATAAATCTGAGTATAATTCAAGTGAAAATCTCTCTATATACAACATTTTGAGTGAAATATTCATTTGTATCCTCATTGAGTCCCTGATCTGAGGAGGAATTTATAAGGACCTTGATGGAATCACGACTTCTAACCCTGGAAAATGCTACATAAAGTTGGCCATGAGAGAATACTGGCTTCGGTAAATAGAGTCCTATTTTATCGAAAGTTTGTCCCTA
>QZCP01000138.1:0-10654 GCA_003956705.1 Brevipalpus yothersi
TCTCTCTCTCTCTCTCTCTCTCTCTCTCTCTCTCTCTCTCTCTCTCTCTCTCTCTCTCTCTCTCTCTCTCTCTCAAGTGTATATATTCTACTTTAGAAGTAGAAGTTTGACTCATGATTACTGAGGATGAATTCTCTCTTCTGCCTTGCCTGCGGACAGAAAAAGTGGCGTATTGCTTCTTGGAATGCTGTTTGGTCAGGACGAGGTGGCCTGAGCTTGGGTTTAAGCAGTAGAAAAAAATTCTTGGAAAAATTTAGCAAAAGCATTTTGGTGAGAAATTGCGTGAATGAGCGTGTGTGTGTGTAGGGAAAGAGGAATCAAGGATAACAAAAATTCATTGCTCAAGATGCAAGAGGTGAAAAGCAGGATGAAGTTGTCCCATCAGGTCGCCAGGTAACGATGATGAGATGAAGATGAAGATGAAGATGATGGAAAAGGTGAGAGTGAGTGAGCAAGTGAGTGAGATTACGATGCACTCACTCGCATCATCTCTACTTCTCCTTCTCTCTCTCTCTCTCTCTCTCTCTCTCTCTCTCTCTCTCTCTCTCTCTCTCTCTCTCTTGATTATTTCAGACCATTTCATTGATAAGTGAAGAAAGAGGGCTGAGGAGGGCTTGTCAAGCAAGAAGATTGGCGAGATGATGAAGATGAGGGGGCTTGAAGAGGAGAGAGAGAAAAAGGGAAGTAGAAGCGATAGAAGATGCTAACCGCTAGAAGGAAGAAAAAGAAGGAGAAGAAGAAGAAGAAGAAGATAGAGAAAAAATTAAGTGGCCAAAGCAGGCCAAAGAGCGGTAAAAAAATCGAGCACATTTCTCTGGCAAATTACTGTTTGCAGACAATATCAATTTTCTCGATCGAGGCATTTCCTGAATCTAACATACACACACTAGAGTCTATGTTTTACCCAGATCCAGCACACAGGCTATTTGAAAAATGAGAAAAAAAGGAACACTGTTCAAAAGTAATGGCCTGAGCTTGTAGCGACCCAAAAGACGTGGTGTCAGCGCGCGTTTTTTCTTTCTTATCACTCATCTATCTCCTGTAGTACTAATAGTTTTTGCTGATCAGATCCTGTTTCTTTTACCAATACCGACACCGCTCTGGCATCATGTGTCTATGGGATGAAATTAGCTCGCCTCTCACGGGCTGTAGCTGTGGACATCGACATCGTGTTGAAATGCAGTTGACCACTTGTCAATATCATCATCAATTGTCATGCATCACATCTTGTTGATAATTTTGTGTATTAATTGGCATTTCTAGCTATATTGGTCTCATAAATGATTTCGTTCTCCAATCATTTTCTTCTCATTATCTCACTTCTCTTTCTCTGTTTTTCGTTCTCAGAGCTCGTCGAATGGAACAACCTCAATCAGAACTTTTTGATGCTGGATTTGAATCAGTTCGATTTTACGAAGAGCGTAACCGTGTTTTGGTGGGTGCTGAAGATGGAGCAATCAATATTTTCAATATCAATGAATGGGGAAACATAAGTGATCGCTTTCCACTTCGTTGTAGTGCTGGGCGAGGATCAGGACTTTGTAGCATCAATCATATGGAAGTGCTATCTGTGGGCGATGATCAAGCCAGTGTTGTGATATTGGGAGTTGGAGATGGTAAAATTCGTGCTATGAGTGTATTGCCAAACAAAATAATAGCTGAAGGAGAATGTCATCCATCTTCCGTGGAAAGTTTAGCAGCCTGTTCGAGCACTAAGCAGGTAGCAAGTTCCGACACAAATTGCATTTTCATTCATGAATTGATAATAAACCAAACTGGCGATGATCAGGAAGGGCCTCAAGTATCTGCTGGCGATTCAGCATCCAATGTGTCTACCAGTAGTAGTAGCAAGAAAGCGGCCTCATCTTCTTCCATGACTAATTTTTTTGCTGATCTGTGACCACAGGTACTGCCAATGTGAGTTTTTGCATCACTCTAATGCATTAAGATTCATATTTTGCATCATAATTTCTCTCTCTCTCATACTATTTTGAAACTCCGTCTATTTGCTCTTTTTTATTCAATGAATTACTCAGCTCAGCTCTTTCTCTCTCTCTCTCTTTTTGCCATGCTTTTTCAAAATTCATTAAAATTGTTACATTCCATGACTAGTCTGTTGTTAAACTTCCATCATATTTACTTGGTCATATTCGGTCATTTAAAAGGTCAGTTTGTAGTATTTGAATTTGATTCATTTGGTGATTGGCGTGCTGCAAAACTGAATAACAGAGAATGAAAATCTACTTGTTGTCCTCTGATTCGGCTTCCTATTCATTCTTCCTTTGAGAAACTTTTCATTTCAGGTAAAAGTGAGAGAGAAAGAGAGAAAGAAAGAAGAACTGTGTGGAACTAAGAGGAGGTCCATTGGTCAGGTAAAGAAAAACGGTTTTCTCAACCCTAATCAACAAAAGATTCAAGCAAATGAATAGGGAAAGGCAAAGAAAAATTGAACTCAAGAGAGAGAGAGAGACCCTCATTTAAAGCTCCAAACATGCATCTCGACCCCATGAAAAACACAGTGGCAAAGGTGGTGTAAAGTGCTTAGAGACCCAATTTCGAGGACTTTTCGAAGAAAAAGTTTTACCAACGGTCAATCTTTAGCTTTTGACCAGTACACTTGCTGATCTTTTTCTCTCTCTCTCTCACACATACACATATATACACACACACATGAAGCACTCTTGCTTGTTATACTGACCATTTGCATGGAAACATTTCAGTGCCTCTGGCAAAAAGTCGCATTCGAGCCTCTTCGAGCAACTGACAATCGGTTCTTCTGGTTTTCTTTCTCTTCTCAGTCTTTGTTTTGTCCCAAAAAATTTTGCCTCAGGTCTCGGTCAAGGCTATTTAAATGAGTGCCCTTTACTTTTTGGTCCTTTTAAAATGGTCCCCTTATTAAACAAAGACTCGACGTCAGGCCTTAACAGATTAGCAGAGTTTCGTGAAACTTGGACCGGTTAAGAGAGGAGAAAAGAGAGAAGAAGAGAGAGAGAGAGAGAGAGGATAAGTTTTCTGAAAGTATGGATAGTATGGTTGTGTGTTCAAATACACTTTCTGATTTCGTGAAAGTTTCCTGAGAAAACTTTTCGATCATACTTTGAGCCATAATTTATGATATGTTTGTGTGCTTTTCGATGCCTTCAAACAGATGATGTCTGATGATCATCACATAGACAAGAGCATTGGTGTCCCACTGGTGACTGAGAAACTGAGGAAGAGAAAGAGAGAAAGAGAGAGAGAGAGAAAGCCGATTGATGGATCGTTTGTTACGGTATGTGTTCATGGTGCACTTCAGAACTTTCCCTTCATAGATAAGACTGAGAAAGGGAGAAAATTACAGGCTATTATTATGCCCTGATTTCATGCAGTGTCCACTACCGGCTTAATGCTACCATCAGCACCACTCTCTCTCTCTCTCTCTCTCTCTCTCTCTCTCTCTCTCTCTCTCTCTCTCTCTCTCTGGGCCACTAGGCAGTCCGAAAGTTGCCTTCGAACCTCTTGCTGGCCAAAATTGCTTTCTCTTTGAGGAGTGGCTGTGGAATTTGGACTGTTTTCAGAGCTTTTTGGGGGCAAAAAAAGAAGTGTATATATGTGAGCGAGAGAGGGAGGGAGGAATGGGTTGTCCTTTCGAGAGTTACCCTGTTGTGTCCATTTCCAGGGTAAAAAGGAAAAGAGAAACATTTTTCTCATGCCGAAAATTTCGGACATGTTTTCATCTCTCTTCTCTCTCTTCTTTCTTACTGACCTCTCAACATGCCTAAGCATGTTAACCATGTTGCCTATTGCAAGGTCCATCGAGTTTTCTCTTTCTCTCTCTTTCTCTCTCTTTCTCTCTATTTTTCTCTCTCTCTTTCTCTCTCTCTTTCTCTCTCTCTCTTTCTTCAGAACTATTCGAAGAAAAAGCCGCAACAAGAACGCCAAGGAAAAAAGAGCTCGAAGGTCTCTGTAAGAGAGAGATCTTCTCTCTCTCTCTCTCTCCCTTTCTCTGGGAGAGAGAAAAATGCCAGAGGGATGAGAGAGAGAGCGAAGAAAGAGAAGAGAGAGAGAGAGAGCGAGTGAGAGTCTCTCTCTCGGAGCAAAAATGCCTCAGCAATCGAGATCACATCGGCATTGTGCGAATAGCTCTCGACTGAGCTTTTACTCACTTTTTTTTCAAGACCAAAGCGTCTCTCTCGCACTTTTTTTTCTGTATTCTCGAACTTGTTTTGATTTATCACTGCAACATAATAATCATATTAATAATAATTCTTTATTATAAACTGTGCTGTAAACGAAAACATTTTTGTACATACACATAAGAGACTTGGAAGAGTTGAAAAAAAAATAAATATTTTGAACATTTAACAATATTTCGGTGAATTCATTTCATTCAAGTGCCAAGAAGGATGGATTACTTTCAAGTTAGCAGAGCGATCTAAGTTTTCTCCATCTCATTGACCAACATACACACACATCTATATAAACATTATGATTTGCCATCGTGATTAACTGCCCAAAATCAAGTTATTTACACTCAAATCAATACCGTTCTCTACCTGTAGTCATTATTATTATCATCTTCTCTGTGTTTACCTTACTTTTTCTGTGTTCATCATCTTCCGGGTCCAACACTTCTTCTTCTTCTTCTTCTTCCCTCAAGTCACGTTGCCTTAACTTGATAGCCAAACATACACACTTTTTCATCCATCAACTACATTTAATCATCTTGATGTGTGTGTTTTTCAACAATTAATTATTTAATTTACTCCCAAAAGCTGACAGAGTGGACCACAAGATATATATCAGCTTCAAGCCAAGACACACACATAGATATACATACACCAAACATACACGTACATACCACAAGTATTGCCTCCCCTTGACACCCCTTTTGTCCACCCTTTTCGAGGCTTTCACCTTCATCTGATAAATATAAACACACACACACACAATCAGCACACAATCGTATTACTAATAACAAAGCTGATCGAAGACATAGTCTTTGATTCCATTTCATCATTTCCATCATCATTTTCGAGATTTGATACTCTTCTTGTGTTTTGTGCTCGAAAATTGATATTGGCTGGAAGAAAAGAGTAATCATATTGAATTCTTCAAGTGCCTTTTGTGTCATTTTTTAAATTATTATATATATATCATATATATATATATATAAATCATGGAACTTATTTGTTGTGAGAGTGAAAAATTTGTTCCTTGTAAATCAGTTTATGATCCAGTGTTCATCGATGATGAACGTGTTCTACATAATCTTCTGCGTACCCAGCATCATTACGTAATCAAAACTTCATACTTTAAAGATGTTCAAACTGAATTGAAAGTTTGGATGAGAGATGAGGTTGCTCGATGGATGATCGATGTAAGTATCATCTTCTTGCATCCTATTTCAACACTTTGTGTATTTTGTGGAATGGATTCTTTCTCTCTCTAACTGGAATGGATTATCTATCATGATTATTATCTTACCCAGAATGTGTATACCATGTTAACTTACATACTCCTTTCTCTTTCTTTCTCTCTCTCTTCCTTGTGGCATGATACTCTTAACATTAACCAGGTATGCGAAGAAGAGCACTGCGAATCCGATGTTTTTCCTTTATCCATGAATATTATGGATCGATTTTTGTCTCTGGTCAAAATTTTTCCATCCCAATTACAATTATTGGGATCAGTGTGCATTTTTTTGGCCTCTAAATTGCGTCAATCAAAGACTATCTCAGCTGATAGTCTTATTCGTTATTCTGACTACTCTTTTACCAAGGATCAACTTGAGGTGATTACTCTTTTACTTTAAATGTCATGATTATGATATCAATTTTAAGATGTTTACCATCCCCTTTCTCTCTATCTCTCTGCACATATCCTTCAACTGTTCTGACTACAGTTAAACTAACACTATCCACACTGACTGTGGTTATCTGTATCATGCAACTTACATAATCTTTTCATATTTCTCGAATTTTAATGTTGGATTTCTTTTTTGTTTCCTTTTATGAATGCTTTTCTAATCATAGGGCTGGGAATTGCTTGTTTTGACACATCTTGGCTGGGATCTTGCCGCTGTGACACCTAACGATTTCCTTAATTTGTTACTGGGTCGTTTGCCTACTCGTAGTAAGAGTAAAACCAAATTAAAGACAATCAAGAGGCACGCACAAATTTTCATAACAATATGTGCAACAGGTAATTGTCAATCTCATTACGTGTGTTTGTATACATATACACACTTTTCGCCCCCCGCAATCAGCACTCTTGATGGAAAGTGATATTGGCTAGTGTGTCACATCAAAACATCAGTGATGTTATATGTACACATCTGATTATATTTATTTCCCAGAGAAACTGTATCTTTCTGCTCGAAATTGTCTTCAACAGGGCACTACTACTTCATCCACCTCTCTAGCTACTTCCTTCTTCTTCCTCGTTCCAAGCATGTCTCCACCATTCTGTTCTTTTTCGGCAGCTTTTGAGTAGATTGATGAGCATATCAAACAACAAGATCATCTTGTTAATCGATGAACTTTCCCAAGAAGATATTCTCTTACTTAGCGCTCTCTCTCTCTCTCTCTCTCTCTCTCTCTCTCTCCATCTCTTCGTACTGAACGTTATCCACACTTCCATGTGAGCCTACAGGAAGTGGTTGATGATTGTTTCTCTATGATATTCTCACTTTTATCGGGAGCTTCTGAAAATGAACCTCTTATCTTTGCTTTTGCATTGAGACACAGAGAGACAGACCACTGTCTGTGCCTCATTGTAATTTGCTTGAAAAAAATGTTATCGTTTGATCTTTCCGGTGCTAATCGATCCACTGATCGATCATGAACTGTTCATGACCGATGATGTAGTTCAGAAGATATACTTATCAGGGGTAGTCGTTGTCTGCAATCGATATGGTGCCAATATCACTTGTCAATTCTTGCTGTGACTACAGTTAAAATTGCACTCACTCATGTTGTACTCTTTTTTTCGACACAGATTTTCGATTCTCCATGTTACCTCCATCTTTAATCGCTGCCGCATGCATTGCTGCCGCCATGCTGGGATTAACCAGACTGAAAAGCCAAGCCATCACCAAAGAGCTAATTGTCCAAATGTGTAAAATGGTCAGCATAGATCTGAACGAATTGCTTGATCTTTGTGAGAAACTCGAGGACCTCGTGAGCCGAGATAGTCAGGAAGAGAAAAATTGTTCCAAGTAACATTCCAGCAATGTTTGCTTACTTTCACTGCTTTACTTCGAAATGAAAACGAAGAAAATCTTTCCACACCATCTCGCATGTCTCCAGTCTCTGTTTTCTCCATCCCAAAGCGAGTGATTCAAATTGTACCTCTGATAATGTGTAAAAAGGAATTAATAAAGATACATTTCAAGTCATATTGTTCTCTTGCCCAAATTATTGCAATCATCAAGCGATATTCCTCTATCCACATAGTGATCCACAGTCAAAATCTTCATAAACAGCATTGCATCGTACACAGAATTTTTCTTCTCTCTCTCTCACCATCAGAACGATGTCCAAAATAATTTCGGGAGAAAAATTCTATCGTAACATTCCTCTCTCTCCTGATACCCTCTATATCAACACCTTTCCAATTGATATTTCTCCCATTCCTCTCCCTCATTTTCAAAAGTGGCCTCCGGGAAGACTTCTTCTTCTTCTTCCTCTCCTTCATCTTCATCTTCATCTTCATCCAGTGAAAGCAAGCAGCAGAATCAATTTTACTCTTGACTGCTAAGCTTCACGGGTGAGCTTGAAATCGGCCTGAAAAAATAAAAATGATGGTGATCACTTGATCTGATCTGAGCAAGTTTGCTGCAGCATCGATGGTGTGTATTGCATCGAATGATATCAAATCAAAACGTTTACTTTATGCTTTGTTACCCCTTTTGATCGAAATCAAACTAGCGATGTATTCAAGAGAGTTAGAATGATGATCTTTTTCTTCCTTTTTTTCAAGTTACATTACACAGCATCTGGAAACATGGGAACAGACATATATACATCCTCTCTCTCTCCCTGTTTCTCTTTTGCTTATCCCTCAAAGGATTGCAAATTAATCGTTGAGCAGAAAATTTGTTTTCTCCTCATCTTCTCAAGTGCCGGCTTCATTTCAATATGCAACATCTTCCTCTCCTCTCTTCTCTTCTCTTCTCTTCTTTTCCCCTCCTATCGAATCAGCTTGCCGTAATCACATTCATTATCAAACTCACAATTCGTCAAGATTGAGTTATACATGCTTCTTTTCATCGTCAAATTAAACTTATTATTATTCCGATTCCGAAGGGTGAAAAAAATCAATGACATTCTTCACTATCTCCTCTCTCCCCTCCAATCGAGATATTCTCTCTCTCGTTTTCTCTAAATTGCTTGATGAAATGGAATGCAATGAAATGAAATGAAACGAAATGAAGAAAGAGAGAGAGAGAGTAAGTTGTTGAAACAAAACTGACGATTAGTTTGCTTACAGATGAGCAAGAGAGAAGAGAGAAAATTTACCTTCAACAAGTTTACTTTCTCTCTCGTCTCTCTCTTTCTTTTACCTTTCTATCTACAGTCTTAACACAAAACTTTCACAGCAATTCGAAAGTATTCAATCGTTCATCTTATATATACCTTTACATCTTATCCAATCGATTGAAACTGATTTACATCTACAAGTTGATTTATATGCAAGCAAATACACTATCTTTACGCGCTTTCTTTTTACCTTCTTGCCTTGATTCTCCTGAAATTTTCAAAGATAGTAAGAGAGAGAGAGAGAGAGAGAGAGAGAGAGAGAGAGAGAGAGAGAGTCTAGAACCGAACCGAATGTTGGGCAAAAAAAGAAGAAGCAAAAAACAAGCAGGTATACCTTCTCTCTCTCTCTCTAGTTGCGTGTTAAGTGGGAATTTATATCCTCTCCACTTCTATCTGCGAAATTCCTCTAGGATCAGTGAAACTACCATTAAATCAAAGTTTTATTCAACATTTGAATTAGGTGTATAAACTGGCCATCAGCTCATGATCATCTTCATGCATCTTCTTGTTTTTTTTCTCTCTCTCTCTCTATTTTCAAAGCCTGGCAAAATTTGTGTGAAAAAGAGAAGAGAGCAAAATCTTTTCTCTATACATTTTCTGTTAGCACTTACTACTTTTTTTGCGGCTTTTATTCTCTCAATTCACTTCTTCTTTTTCTTCATCATCTCATGTTACACGATTACAAAGCGAAAAATAAGTCAACCAGATGATTAACAATAAACTTTTTGATTTCTTTGACTATGAAAATTAGTGGTTTCAGAGAATGAAAATTCTATGGAAATCACCTTAAAACGCTCGAATTGAGAGTGGAAAGTAGCCTCAAAAAGTGATTTCAGAATAGAAATTGAGGGCAAAGTTGAAAAGAAAATTGTTGGAGGAGGAGGTAAAGTAGGAGGTGGAGAAGGAGGAGGCAAGATCATCATCATTTTTTCTAACTGCTAACCATCACTATTACTACTACTACTACTACTATTACTACTTGAATAATCATTTAGTGTATATGTATACCTGCATATCAAAGCAATGCCATTACAATGATTACAATTTTTTGGTATAGAATAATCGAGGGAAAAAAATACCGAAAAACAATCATCGTTAAGACATCAGGATACGGATCTATCAGTTAACGTTCAGTCAACGTAAATGATATTTAAGAGAGATCACAGAGATCGCGAACTTGTCAATAAAATTTCAGACATGATTCCATGTGTGTGTGTTCAGTTACCTTTTTCACTCTTTTTTGGCATCAATTTGCTGATCTCTTCCAGTGATATTAATGATAAAAAATTTCACTGTCTTTTTTTCGATAATCATCTTGATGTGTGCAAAATAATTATTGCACACACACACACAATCGATTGGCAATATTATTTTTTTCTTCCAATAAAAATTATCAATACACAAATGTGCATTGTCTTTTGTCATCCTTCTTAGACTGGATTCTTAATTATCAAACTGGCATAACCCAGTAGAAGAGCTAACAAGTCAGCAACCTAATGTCTATCTCTCTCTCTTGTGTGAGGTTGCAACCATTTTAGTCAATCTAGGAAGTGAAAAAGTCTGTGTTTTTTCTCATACGAACTTCATCACTTCAACTAATAAGAATTCAGTCTCCAATTATGATTACATTGATACGGTCTTGTCTCCATTGTTCATCTCACTGCACTCGGATAATGATGAGATGAAATAATCAAGTTAAATGGTTGACTCGTTCATCGACCAGAACGAGGTTATTATTGACCGGCTTCCGGCTGATATATATTTATATTTATATTTCTGTTTACAAGTGCATGTGCTATTGCTCAACAGCCTAGATTTGCACATTATGAATGCTGCTTATCAACTCACTTTTATACACCATGTATCATCATGTTAATCCTTTTGACAAGCACTCATGTTGAGCAGTAATTTTCCTCCAGAATTCCAATTGATCGAAAAAATACAGCAACCCTGACAGAGGCTCTCGGTGTACTAATCGTTCTTCTTCTTCTTCTTCATCTTGTATCAAATCTTGAACATTGTGTGTGTTTACCATCAGTTGTATCACACGCATTTCATCAGTGTTTATTTTTCATAATAATTACGGGATTCAGTCATCTCTCTCTCTCTCTCTCTCTCTCTCTCTCTCTCTC
>QZCP01000138.1:11404-40028 GCA_003956705.1 Brevipalpus yothersi
TCTCTCTCTCTCTCTCTCTCTCTCTCTCTCTCTCTCTCTCTCTCTCTCTCTCTCTCTCTCTCTCTCTCTCTCTCTCTCTCTCTGTATCATCATTTTGTGATACTTTTCTCTCTCTCTCTCCAATGATGAAGGTGATAAATCATCTTTCCTCATCATCTTATTGAGTATCTATTTTTCCTTCTCTTCTGATTGTATTGATGATTTCGAATGGTATGTGCCTGTCATCTAGCTACATCCTTAAGAAAATAACTTGAGATTGACTTGAATTGTGATTGTGATGCTCGCCTTTTGCTCTTCAGATCACATCCCGACGACTACAGATAAAATGTCATCATCATTTTTGCTCTTTCTCTCTTTCACCTACCTTTGTTCAATAACCAAAGGGTCATTCAAATGAGAATTACACTTCGTTCTGATCGTGATACAATTCAATCTTTTCCTCTCTTCTCTCTCTCTTCTCTCTCTTCCCTTTCTCTTCATGTTCATTGACGTGTAGAGAGAGGAACTCTCGATCCTCATTTCTTGGTATCCGTGGTGAAATGGAGAAGATGATGTCAAGACATCATCACAGAGGTTGATCATTCTCTCAGGAAATATATCTATTTGCAAATATTTTCTCCTTTAATCAGCTGATTTGATTGACTCTCTCTCTCTCTCTTTCTCTCTTTCTCTCTTCTACTATTTTATCGAAATCATTCATCTTTCTCCTCTTCCTTTCCATCTTCACTGACTCCTTCCGTGAGAGCAAAGTCGACCGCTTCTTCGAGTGTGGGAGGAAGACATGAGAAAAAAAAACTTTTGACACCGCATTCTGTTCAGTACACCAGATGATGATTAGTCAGCTTCAGTTCAGCATTCTCATGGTGTTGATCAAGATATGGACCAGGCCTCATCATCCAATTTTCATTACTAACTATTACTACTAATTTGTCGATCAACTACACTCATCTGAGAGGCTAATTGAAGAGGCTAGACTTTCCAATCAAATTTTGCATTCTGTATTCGATTTCTCTCTCTCCATCTTTTCCATGTCACCCAGATTTGAGATCTCATTTACAAAGCAGCATATCCACACACATGCATGCATGGAAGCTCATTGGAAAGAGAGAAAAACTGTCCCGCTTTGAATTTCCCAGAGGAAATGTCATATCTTCTCTCTTCATCAGACAAGCGAAGAAAGTATTTTATCAGGATAAGCAAGTGGAAAGGAAAGAGGAAAGAGAAAGAGAGAGAGAGAGAAAACTGAAAGCGATCAAAATTCATGTATCTCGAGTGGCCAAAGTTTTCTTACTTAGTATCAGTTTCGGCTGATTAAGTAACAAAAATTGTTACTTACTGAAGAGAAGAAGTAAAATTATCTCTCTCTCTCTCTTTAAACATACACTGACAAACACAACTTGTAGCTACCAATTGAGTGCCATCAATCGGACACCCCCAAATTTTGGCCTGATCACTGGTTGACAGCATCTTTCATCAATATGTATATATATTTCTTTTTTTCATCATCGATCTTGTTATGTATAAGCACATTGATACAGTGTACATGAAATCGATCAGGCAAAGAGAGAGAGAGAGAAAGGGGAGGTTGATGGGTTTGGGGAGGGTTTTTTGGGATGGAGGATGAGCAAACAGGTATCAAGAAGAAGGGGATAGAAAATTGATATCTCTGTCCGAGAGGTCGGTGAAAGGATCGCCAAGAGATGATCCAAAAAAACTGTCACGCTTCTGACATCGCCACCCTGAAGGCTACTTCGGGGGTTGGTTAAGATCGGTAGCAGTTAATAGTAGTGGCAAATGGTGACATGATTTTTGATTTTCTGAAAGAGAGAGAAAGAGAAAGAGAAAGAGAAAAAAATCAAGCTCTACATTTTCACTTGATCATTTCTTATGACACACACTTATCACCATGTTTTGTCACCAAGAATAAAAAATCATCGACAATTTATTCATTTCTAAACGTTTACTATCTCTTTCCTCTCCTCTTTCTAATTCATCTCTCGTTTTGATGATGATAAGGTATTCCACATCTTTCGTTGCAGCATCCGCATTATTTATCTTCATCATTTCTCACACACAAGTTTTCTCTCTCTCTCTCCCTCTCTCTTAAAGAGAACCTTTCATCCTCATCTTCAGGCCACTTTTTTCCCGCTTAACATACATAAAGCTCCGATAGGATTCCCGCCCTCTCTTCGGAATGCTTGCCTTTTTGGGCCTTTTTTCGCGCTTTTCCCATGGCAAACATTAACAGACCGCACCACTGGCCGAGTCCCGCTGTGAAAAGTAATCGAAAAAAAGAAGAAGAATTAGAGTCTAAGCATTTAATAAAAATGAAAAGAAAAGAACTCAAATGATAATCATCCTTCAAAAACTGATCCAAGAGTAAGCAGGAGAAGTGTTTTGTATGTGTTTCAAAGTGTGTATGCAACAAAGCAGCATCAATATTTTTCACCATCATTTGGCCATCCTCTAATTGTCAATCGTGCATGATTACTTATTGAAATGAACATGTTTCTCTATACTCATGTACATGATGATGTATATGCACACACACATTCTCTCTCTGCCCATGAGGTGTTCCAAGGTGCTTGATGGATAAAGAGGACGAAGAAAAAAGTAACCGTTTTTTTCTTCTTCTCCCATGTAATCACAATCAAGAAACTTATGTATTCAGTGGTGAAGAATGACAAATAGATTGGACAGAGTTGAAGCAAGTGATGGGACCTTAAGATTGGTTAGTAAAAGGTAAAAGATACAAGAAAGAAGAAGAGAAAAAAAAATCTCTCTCCCCAAAAGAGATACACTGAACCACCTCCGGCGACCGCCATCAGTCTATCCACCACAAGTTGATTTGATGAGAAAGTGGTGTGTGTGTGTGTATGTATACATATACATCACATCGCATACATATGCTCATATCGCTCGGTATCAGGTCAAAATGATCGAGAAAATGAAATCGAACTGTCATCCTGGCTGGTCCATGAAACGCTCTTCGATCATAGTCAATCACTTTCGTTCACATATTTTTTTCTTCTTTTCTTCTTCTTCTTCTTCTTTTTGCCATCTAGTTTACCCAATCGTTTGCACTGATTTTTTTGCCATGTTTTTCTTTTTTTCGGTCGTTTTGTGAATGTGTTTTTTGCTCTTTTGGCTGTCCGATACTTTGCAAGATAATATACGGGCATGATTATGACCATTCCAATACGATAGAGATAGATAGAAGAGAGAGAGAGAAAGAAAAAAAGTGGTATCAGAAAGTGGTTGAGCCTGATGATCAGCATGGAGAGTCTGTAAGGAGAAGATCCAATAAGCACGATATTCATCATGATTAATCACCCTTAACTCAGATAGAGCTAAAGAGAATATTGAAGCTGATACTAGATTCCTTCTATTGCCGTGGCTATGTGGCTATGTGGATGTATGCATTTCTCTTTTGATAGTCAAGCTTTCTATTTACGGTTTATGATCACTTACACACACACACATAGTAACGGCGGTCATCATTTTCCAAGATATGAGGTCGGATTTGAATACATAACCAAGATTCTTAAATAATTTCACTTTAATTGAAATCAAACAACCATGAAAGATGCCATCAGTCTTAGTTTGAGAAAGAAAAATTATTCCCTTTAACATTTAAAGCACCTTGATTCCTTCAAAAATTTATCTCCTCAAATCTTTCCACATGATTGGCCATTGAATAACCATTAAACAAGAATTTGATGATTTCTGATCATCCTCATCTGTAACTGGGGCCTTTTTTGGCGCGTTCAAAGTGATATAAAGAGTGACGAATAAAAGTAAATCCAGATCATCTCATATAAGACTATTCTGAATCGAAAAAATAAAATCGTACTCCTACAAAAATTGAGACTATCCTGTAACAGTGGCAATAATTGGGCAAAATTATCACAAGTCCTTGTGTTTTCTGATGTCCTGTCTTTGTTCAGAAAAATTCATCGGAAAACTCGATCAATGCCCCCATTTTTCAATACTACTACCGGAAAAGCCTCAAAGCAAATCTTTCTCTCTTTCTACTAGCTACTAGAAAAGATTTCTTCTTCTTGTTCTTCTTCGATTTCCTTTCGATTAAGTCTCCAAATTTTCACCATCTCAGATGTTCACCGTAAATCTGGAGGCAACGGATGTTGCACATCCGGCGAATCATGCAAAATTTTTTTCTCTTTGGTGAGCAAAGATTTTGTAGAGAAAAAAGAAGAGAGAGAAAATGAAAGAGAAACTTGTTCAGTTACAATCAGTTAAAGTTATCTGAAGTTTTCTTAGCCTTTCAGAACTTTTGCTTGAGGAATGTGTAAGTATTTTCTCATCGATACTTTGTGTGGCCTGAGAAAATGAGCTGGTGTATCTGCTGCTCTCTAGCAACAAGTGATGAAAAATTTGGCCATTAAAAGTGTATTAAGCAATTTTTTTTAATGTGCAATTTGGACCACAAAATATGAGAACAACACGAGAAGGCGTGAGCTGGAGGATATTCGTTGCATGTATAATGAATTTTTAATTTCAGACCAATAATGAGGGCCAAAAGTTGTTGAATGCTTTTTGTTTTGCTTCACATGAGCTGCAGGGGCTGAGAGAGAGCAATTTTTATGAGAAAATCATGGTATGAACAATATACTGATTATAGTGCTGCTATTATCTTTGAAAATTTAAGGTAACATAACTGCCAAGTTCAATACAAACCACAAAATAAAATGGGTGCTCATAAAAATGCTTGCTTGAGTAAATGGAAAAAATGGCCTGAATGAGGCTGCTACAGAAATTGGAAAAATTCTACTATGTATACGAGTTTAATAAGAGTAATTAATGATTAAAGTAATTTTTAATCCCGAAAATTTGATTTTTCAATGACATCATAGTATTTTTCAATGTGTCAAAAATCGCATCGATCCATGTGATGCTCTCTCTTTGCGGAAGCTATCATGTTAGTCGTAATTTGCCTGTATAAAAGAGCTTATTCTGTCAATTTTTGCATATAAATCAGAATCAAATTGAATAAGCTCAACATAGCTACATCTATAGAAAAATATTATAACTTTGATGCATTTTAGATAGAAAAAATGGTTCCTTCCAAAAAAGTAAATCGAGCGATTTTATCACAAAATTTCGAAAAAGAACCTTCAAAACAGAAATTTTCACCCTCGGTCTCGATGATATGAATAATTCCAACCATTCCATGAACAATGGTCAGATGCATCTGTCTGATGTCAACGTCATGAATATGTCTATGATTTCATTTTGTACTTCCAAGCACTCAGAATGACCGATTATTTTCTTTCCAAAAGGGAAAGTGATTCTTACCAGTATAACATTTGAGCTATGATACTCATTTTATTCTTAATTTTTCTTTTCAACTTTGCTCATCTGGCCTCATCATGTGGTATGTTCATGCTTTGTCTACACTTATTTCCAAAATTACTCCCGAAATAGCTAATTATCTTAATTAATTGATCAATCAGAATGTGGCTTGGAGCGAGTCAGGCCTCGAATTTTCAATGGAGAGCGAATGAATTTCCAGAAGTATCCATGGATGGCTTATATCAGGTGAACACAAATACATATAAATATCTTATCAAAAGATGAATATACTAATTCTAGGCAATTCTATATCTAAGGTTCTACTCTCCGAATTTGAAATCTTTCACACCATGTGGAGGAGTGCTGATCGATGAATATCACATCATGACAGCCGCTCATTGTCTTCATTCCACGGAAAATGGTCAAATGATCAAAAGGGATCCAGGATTAACCATGATTTATGTGGATGCATTCAAAACGAATGATAAAAATTTACCAGAACCATTTACAGCTGAAGGATTTCTCATTCCTCCGGGATACAAGTATACCCAACATGGAAACGATATCGCTTTAATTCGCCTTAGCCGTCCAGCGAAAGGAGTAATGCCAATATGTATACCAGACTCTGATGATGAACCATACTTTGGAAGTGATTTCAGTATAGCCGGATGGGGTCTTGATGGAAAGACTAACAATGTTCGAGCAATTCCAAGAGAAACTGTTGTCAATCATGTGCCTTGTAAGATGAATTTTCTAATCTCTACCTCAAACTGATGAAATTCTCTTCTCTCTTCTAATACCTCCAGATCAAGAATGTTACGAGCTAAAAAAGAAATATTATGTGTCGAAAAATTATATCAGTGAAGCCAATGTGGACCGAGTTCCTCCGCTTGCTGATGGTGAAATATGTGCTATCAATAAGAAGACTCGTGCTGATGCATGCTATGGAGACTCTGGAAATCCATTGATGTGGAAAGATCCGATGAACAATCGTTGGTATTTGATTGGAATAACTGCTGGAGCTTTGGACAAGTGTGGTTCAACTGGAGGTGATCTAATTCCAGGAATTTATACCTCTCTTCATCGCCACAAGCGTCCACTGTTGAGAAAAGTTTTGAGAAAATGTGTTGTACCTTTCGCCTTGAAGGACATTGTTAATTTCAAAAAATAGTCCATCCAATGTGACTTACTTTTGAACACTTTTCGATGAGCTATGACTGTATTGTTTTCATCTTCAATAAGATGGATAAATATTTGTTTGTCTTCTGATTAGAAGAAAATTTTTTCTCTCACTCTCTAATTGCCCATCTTCAAATCGACCACCCTTGTGGACGACCCAATAAGCCATACAAATGAGCCAAAATATCACATCACTACACACCATACATTACTTCATATTTCGATTCTCATAGCTGATGCGTTCAATTCTCTAGAAAATTAACACCAATTTTCAATTTAATTTTCGTTGCAACGAAGTTAAAACATTGATCAACATTAAACGTTACGATTTTCAGGAAGTGTTCACCTGGCGGCTGTTTTGGTAAACCTTGTGTTTTTTAAAATGTTTCCAATGAAAACGTGGTTCATGTTGTGTGCTTTTTTTGGTTTGGTAATTTAAATTGTGATTAAAGTTTTGATTGAGTAGTAGGTTTGTTGAGTTGTTTTGATTATGAATAAAGTAATGTAAGTAGGGTGGATGGTGTGGGTTTGAGGGTTCTCAATTTAATTTGCTTTTTTTGTTACTTTCCAGTAAACCAAAGACCGCCAGAGGTAAACGTGCAATTCAAGCGAGAGAGCCTCAAGTGAATGAAGGGCCCAAAAATGCTATATTTTTGAAAGGAACCACAGCTAATCAAATTACCAATAGTTTCATGAAAGATGTGGTAAGTAATTTGATTGATATGATTCGGGTGTGTTGTGTTAATGATGATTACTTTCCCTTCTTTTGTATAGTGTCTACTCAAGAAGCCGAATTCAGTTTTCTTCAATCAGTAAGTGAATTCATTTGATTCAAGTGTGCGATTTGATGAAGATTTTTGATGATATGATTTCAATTTTTTCACTTTTTCTTGAAGGAAAAAAGACATAAAACCCTTTGAGGATGCTTCCGCTATTGAGTTTTTATCCAAAAAGACACAAAGTTCCCTGTTTATGTTTGCTTCCAATTCCAAAAAGCGTCCAAACAATATTGTGATGGGACGAACATTTGATTTTCACATTATGGATATGTTTGAATTGGGAATTGAAGAATATAAATCTATGAAAGATTTTAAAAATTCTAAGACAAGCTGGGGTAGCAAGCCGCTGCTTCTTTTCGCTGGAACCCAATTCGATGAGGAGGAAGAGTTTAAGCGGCTGAAAAATTTATTGATAGACTTTTTCTGTGGTCAAACTATGGACGCTGTCCGATTAGGTGGAATAGAATTTTGTATTCAAATTGTTGCTTTCGAAAGTAAGCTATACTTTAGGTGTTATAAATTAACTCTCAAAAGTACACCAACCAAATATTCCAAACT
Source organism: Brevipalpus yothersi (assembly GCA_003956705.1). Taxonomy (NCBI): domain Eukaryota; kingdom Metazoa; phylum Arthropoda; class Arachnida; order Trombidiformes; family Tenuipalpidae; genus Brevipalpus; species Brevipalpus yothersi. The sequence goes on from QZCP01000138.1 coordinate 19,234, forward strand.
GGAACTGGAAGAACTTGGTCCAAGAGTGAGGTGTTGTGTGAGAAGATCAAAGCTTGCCTCTGAAGATCTACTAAAGAAAGCTCTCAAGAAACCATCTGAAACTAAGACCAAGAAAATAAAGAATGTCAAAAGATCTGGTCTTGGAACAACTCTCGGACGAATACATATGACTAGACAAGATTATTCAAAATTGCATGTGAAAAAGATGAAAGGACTCAAAGGACGAAAAAGAGCCCACTCGGAGAGTCAAGATTTACCTTCTGCTAATCGTGTTCCAATTTCCGGTGGAACAGATAATCTTCCCAATAAGTCTTTCAAACCCAATAAGAAAGTTAGATTTTCTAACACTCAAGCCTAAGTAAGGTTTTGATAAGTGATTTTCTGTACATATTTTCTCATCAATTAAATGCTGCTCAATAAAAGTTGTGCTCTTATCGTGATATGTTGTTTAGAATGATTCTTCTTCATCTCTTATTGCTCTAACTGTGCATCTCATGGATTTTTGAGTTTCAAAAATTGATCAGATTTTCTAAGATTCAGGCTGACTGATTTAATGTACATTTTTCTACATAATAACGGAGAAAATAATAATAACATTTCTTGAGGAAAATTGAAATCCTCAAGCAAGATAAAAGCTATTCATGAGCGAATTGTTCATGATAGCTATTCGATCCTCTTGACCTCCTTGATGGGACCAATTCTTACTTGACTTTCGGGAGGCTGCCAAGAACTAATTTTCGGTCTCGTTCTGAAAACAGATAGATGTGTCAGAAAATTGAAATAAAATTTATTTCCTTCATTACTCACGTTGAATATGGGGTGTAAGCTAATGTTGATCCAGTGAAATTCTGGCGATGATCAGCTAACCACTCATATTCTAATCTAGGCTTTTGATTGGGAGGTATATCGGTGGTATGTTGTAGCCAAGCACGCCATCCAGCTGGTACTTGTGCACCATCAACATCCCAACCACAATTATCTACCGGCACAAACCAGCGATCCTTCAAGTATGGATAGTATTTATTTTCATAATATTTATTACCATAATCATCAACTCCGACAAGATCACCAAATTTGAAGTCAAACGTTCTACAATAAATGAAAACAATTAGTCAACATATCATCACTATCATGGTGAAAATCGGATATCAACTAGAAGCTCAATGATTATAATCTCAATTAAATGCTATATTTCTCACCTAAGTGCTTGAATTTGAAATTTCCATGGTCCACCAGCACCTTTGACCATCTTATACGCATTGTGTAGCTTATCCAAAGCTAGCCACTTGTAAATAGTTTTCATTGCCATGATAATAGACAATTGATTTGCTTCGCGAACCGAATGAAGAAGGACCTTATCACAATCACACCAAACAATCACCTTCGATTATATTTTCCGGTATAAATATAAATATAAATAAACAAATCAGATGGACAACATTCAAGCACCGAGATCAGATTTTGATTGTAAACAGAACCTTTCAGCTAAATAAGCTGATGGCGGGTAATACAAACGGTGACTTTTCGAATGCTCATGAAATGATGTTGGAAATTCTTGGAAAAAGTGAGAGGCAAGAGAGAGAAAAGAGAGAGAGAGAAAGTGAGATGATGAAAGGGATTGAATCGATATAGTATAATGTATGTGTTTTTAGGATTGCCGAAAAAAAAGTGGCGATGCAAAAGTGGACCGCCAGACTCGCCAGTCGAGGGTTTTTCTTTTCATTTAGATTCATGTTTGCAATTTTGAATGTATTGGATGATACCAATGGAAAGCTCGCTGACTTCGGACGATCCATCAGTATAGAGCGAAAATTTCTCATATATACTTCTCAAATTCTGCCGACTAATTTCTACAGTTTAGTGAGGAATATGGCAGTATTGTGCTAGAGAGTGAGAGTACATTGTCCCGGTAAAGTCATAGAAAAATGATGCAAAGTTTGATGGAAAAAATTTTACGAAGCAATTTTCTCTGTCATTCTAGTGATTCGATTAAAAGTAGAATTACAGGATCATGATATGATTCAATGCAGTTTCTGTGGAGCATGAGCTTACTAGATTGTGTGTGAAGGAAAGTGAGAGAAAGAGAGAGAGAGAGAGAGAGAGAGAGAGAGAGAGAGAGAGAGAGAGAGAAAGAAAGGGGATGAGGGGACGGGAAAGTTGTTCAAGGTGGCTTCGAAGTTCTAAGCTGGTCATTGCCTGAGGGGGAAAAGTGGGAGAGAGAGAGAGAGAAAGAGAGGAAGAGAGAAAGACGATAAGTCCGAGAGCGAAAGAAAAAAGAAAGAGTTCCCATCAAGTGTAAGAAAAGAACAAGTCGACCTGTTCATGTATGCAAACTATAAATAAAAGGGAGAGTCCAAAAATTCCAATGATAAGTGTGGATGTTGAGGTTTGGTTGCCTTTAGAGAAGGGTGTTCAAAAACCCTGGTGAACATAATTCCAGTGTTAAATTTGTCCCTGTGATGAGTGAGCAACACATTCTTTCATTCCTCCGATTACCGGTCATTCGTCAACCGAATACGATTAATTGAGTCAACATTAATCATTTAATACAATAATAATTGGTTAACTGATCGGTATGTTAACCGAGTTCTTTGAGAGAAAGTCAGTCAGAAATGGAGGGTTTGGAAAACATATTAAGTTCAAAAAGCACAACCCAAGAGAAAGAGAAGGGAAAAAAACACAATCGAATGGAAAATATTTCCATCTTCAGTCACTATCACTTCCCGTTTCACTCAACTGGAGATCCTCACCTGAAAAGATAGAGGGAAGAAGAAGGGAGAGAAAATGAACAAAATTGATTAGTGTAAAGTAGTGCAAAAATAGTAGATCGATACCGTTGAAGATGATGAAAAAGTGTTGAAGATAGAAAATGAGATAGAAGAGAGAGAGAAAGGGAAAGAAGATCGGGGAAAGAGGCAGAAAGTGAAAAGAAATAATCTTTCGATCTACAAACTTACTTAGCTGACTGAATTTAGGCATGCTTAACACGTTTGGCATGCTTGGAGGAATGGAGGAACCACCACCACCACTACTACCACCATTACCAATTAAACCGCCACCGACACTACTAGGAAGCGATTTTCTTGACTTATCACTATTTGAATGACTATTTTTATAGTCATTATCCTCATCTTGTTCATTACCCGAATCTGAGTCACTGTCCGAGCCTGATGAAGATGATTCACCTTTGGATGAATAGTCATCTTTCCTGTTTTTGGTTCCATTTTTAGTTGTACTTGAATTGGCTGCTACAACTCTCTGATCCTCCTCATCTTCACTACTACTATCACTATTATCCGAGCTTGACGAATCGTTATCACTTGAATCACTCGAAGAACCAGAAAGTATTCCAATCATGTCATCATCCATACGATTATTATTATTATTATTATTATGATTATTTTGGTGTGATTCTTTTCCATTACTATTGTGCATCGTGGAAGATGGCTGGGAGCCCAAATTGGAAGACTGTACATATGGACTACGATGAGATGAATTAACAGAACCAATAGATGGCAAATTGGGAGAAGATTTGGCAGATTTTGAGCCACCAGAACCGAGAGGTGAGTACTGGGATGGATGCGAATAATCGGATGTTTGTAGATGATTCGAATGTGAAGATAGACCAGATGAGCCTTGTCCATAACCAAATTTAGGTGAATTTGATCGTCCATTATGGCCAGAGGATAGTGATGGTGATGATTTTTTCGAATTATTACCATTATTATTATTACCATTGCTCTTTCCACCATTGCCATCGCTCCCTCCACCATCTTTCCATTCGATTGATGGTGTTATTGGCCTAGGCATACCAGCCCTACTGGTACCTTCAGCGCGAGTTTTTTTCACCGTAATATTGTGTGCCAATCGTTCCAATGTCAATTCACCAGTCTCATGATCAATTATCAGGACACATTCTTTCATATGAGGCTTACGGGAACCCTTGAACACAGTGTGAGGTAGACCAGAGCTTTCCACATTTGGCATAGTCACAGTGACCTTATTATTTTCACCAAACTCAATACCAGCCATTTTACTGGTGTCAATAGATACAGGCTTAAAATCGTATCGTATCGAATGAAATGTGGCCGCTGATGTGGATCTATCACGACCATCTCGAGATAATGATGATGATGACGATGAAGAAGGACGAAAATTTTGGAAACTTCGACCAAGCTTTAGCTCTCGAGTTTCACCAGCAAGTCCAAGCTTTTCAGCAATTGTGGACATGATGATGATATTTCGGTTTCGCTTACTGTTGTTATTATTATTGTTGTTGTCGTATGTCAACAGGAAAGTCTCTCTCTCTCTGCCCAGTATGTACAACCAGAATAATGATGTACGTATAAAATATATGTATATAAACAAACAATCTTCTGATCGAAAATAATATCAATCAATCACTCAATCAAGTAATCAGATTTGCACTCAAATCGTGATATATAACATAAACACATACACAATTTTTAGTCAATAATAGAAGAAAAAGATTGATCACTTTCAATCACACACATATATCAGGCCCAGAGTAACACTATTAACCATACACATACACAAGAAAAACAAATCACGGTAAAAACATCGTGAATGGTACGTTAATATGATTGGACAGGTTCACGAGGATAGTATGTTAATGGTAAAAAGTGAGTTGAATTGAGACAGAAGGAGAAAGATAAATCAAATTCAATGGATGTGTATATTTACATCACATACACATTCACTATCACTGTTTATACATAACGAGCACTTGAATTTTATCGTTAATCGTGAAAATTTGCTCTCTCTTTCTCCATCACACATCCAAGTAATGGAAGAGAAGAGATCTTTTTCTCACTGTATCATGTAATAATATCTACCTGTTGAGAGACTGATATATTTCGATTCATGTCGACCATCGATGCCAATCGAAACACCAGAAAAGTAAGAGAGAGAGAGAGAAAAGTGAGAAGAGAGAGAGTCACAATTGAAAGGGAAAGAGAGACAAGAGAGAGTCAAGTATCAGTGGCAGGTGAAGTATGAAAGAGAGAAAGATGAAGAAGCAACAGAAAAAACGAATAGTAATCACAATTAAAAATTTTTGACTGACACCGATCGATTCTCTTTAACACTTAACACTCAAGACATTCAGTGAAATTCACTGAGTGAATGAGAGTGAAAACTTGAGAGATAGAAGAGAGAGTGAATGAAAACCAGCTCAAAAACCTGAAACTGAAACATGTCCTACTTTCTCTTTTCATCATTTCTCGCTCTCTCTCTCTCTTTCTTTCTTTCTTTCTTCTTCTCTTTCTTTTCCTCTCTCTCTCTCTCTCTCTCTTTTTTTTTGAATGCACTGAACAAGATAGTATACACTTGACTGATGAGATGATAAAAAGAGCGCTTCTTCCAAAAATCTTTCAACCATTCATTAAGGATCAAAAATTTTTGATTAAAGTACTAATTGATCATCGAGAATATAATCTACTTTTTGCCAGGTTGCACCCAGTTAACGGAATTTTCTGTGATGTGTTTGATTTTGCTTGGAAAACTACTATAACGTTTGGCTCATGGGCTTGAAAGTACCAATTTTTTCAATATGATACATACAGGTATTTTACGATCATTTAACACACAAATTCGTGACATTCACAGCATTCGCTTGCTTCAAAATCCTTTTACATCTGTTTAGAGCCGAGGAACTATTTTTATTGATACTCTTTTTAATCGTTGATATCGTAATATTTCTTGGTCTAGTATATTATGCCGAACGACTCCAAGTGAGTCCTCGAATCAATTGACAAGTGAGTCTATAGTCACATGGGAAAAGATGCTGACCTCAGTAACAAAATTCTCAGGAAAACCTTCCCTAACTCAATTCATTCCTATTCTATTCTATTCCAGAGTATTCCCGAAGGCCTTTGGTGGGCAATCGTAACAATGACCACAGTTGGCTATGGTGATATGGTACCACATACATATGCCGGTATGGCCATCGGTGCTCTCTGTGCTGTGGCTGGTGTACTCACAATTGCTTTACCTGTGCCAGTAATAGTATCAAACTTTACCATGTTCTATTCTCATACACAAGCCCGAGAAAAATTACCTCGTCAACGACGTCGAGTGGTTGCCACACCATTGGATCCAGTGACAATGCCTTCTTCAATGAATCAAGCTGGATCCACAAATCGTCGTTTTAATGCCCTCAAATGTCAAGGTACCGTTGATTCACTCAATAAACATAATCGCATGGGTTAGGTGAAAAAATACACATACATAGTAATCGCTCCATTTTTGGCCTGAAGGATGTGTCTGTGTGTTAGTTCCTCCACTGATACATGAATATGGATGGAAACTTTGATCTCCATCTCGGGCAATAAGTTAGGTTAGGTTTCAATATTTGAATTCTTCACTCCAATTCCAGATTCCAATTCATTCCAATTTTCAGAGGAATGTTGATTCGTTCTCTACCAACAAGTGATCCTGAGCGTCAATATTTTTATGATGCAATATTTTTGAAATATCTTTGGAATTTGTTTTGATGGTGAAAGTTTACACACAAAAAGCATCTTCAAATTGGCTCCAATACAGAATCAAGATAAATACTATTATCGAATCCTGGTTAATTGTTGTTACTCACATTCGAATCAATGGAAAACAAGAGGAATGAGAGCCAAGAGAGAGAGAGAAAGAGAGAGACTTAATTAAGCTGGCGAACATTATTCACTTTGAATAGTAATAATAATCTCATTTTGACACATTCAATTGGCTGGTGTAGGCTATGAGCAAGGTAAGAATTAACCGATAATCATAATCATTTACTGTGAAATAAATTCGAAACAAAATATTTTCCACATCGAATTAAAATTAATGAGCATTTTTTCGATTCACTATTAATTACACATACATCATATATATACAAACACATACACAATCACATTCTTCTTGGATCACACATACGTACATACATACTAATTTGACTACATACAATTGTTTTTTCTCTCATTTTAAACAAGGATAATGAAGATCGACGAATACCTCGACCACCGAATGCCTTTATGTTATTTGGTCAACAACATAGGCGAGATATTGCTAGACAATTTCCCGATTTAACCAACAAGCAAATCAGTAAAATTTTGGGTAACGAATGGCGAAATATGAGGCCAGATGATAAAAGTTTTTACCATCGTTTAGCTGATGAGGCTCATGCTGATCATATGAAAAAATATCCAGGTACTCATAACAGTGATTTGATTCGATTTGATAAATTTTATTCCCAGTAATCAAGATATTTTCCAAGATTCCAAGATATTCTTTACCAAATTCTGTCTTCCATACTCTCTTTCTCTTTCTTTTCACAGGCTATTACTATAGTCCTTTGGAGGCAAGACAGAGAAAAGCTGAACGTAAACGAAAATATATGCAAAGAATGTCTGTTCGAAGGCCCAATAATGAAAATGCTGAAAATATGATTGCCATACAGGCGATACCTGAGTATGTCATTTATTGCTTTTCCCTTTTTTTTATCACTCTGTAGAAAAAGGAGAGATCCTTCACCCATTTCATCGTATATACATATTTTTTATATCATATATACATCAAATCTTCAAATTTCATACCTCAGGGATTCTTTGATCAAACATTCTTCTTCTTCTCCGAAAAAATCTTTTCCCAGGCCATCCTTGAGGGTCCTCTTTTTTTTCTCAATATGACAATCATCCAAAATTTCAATCTAAATTCAAATTATTTATTTGAGCATATCGACGCAGTATCTATTTTTTTTCCTCTCCTAAGGAACTTTACCAATAAGTTTCGATCATGGTGAAAGATAGAATGAGAGCATCTTCTCTCTTTTTCAATCTATCACTTTTCGTATTTGAAGAAGCGTTGGACCATACTTTTTTATCTTGACTTTTTTACCTTCAAGATATCTTCGATATTCCCTAGACTTGCATTTCCCATGAGATACACAGAGAAGCTTTCACCATGTCTCGATTCAATCAAATCAATCTTCACACACACACACACATATATATTCACATTTTTTCCAAGACACTTGATTTCCTCTTGGTGATATCTGCTTGATTTCAAAAGTCATGGTGTCAGTCTCCTGAATATGATGATTATACGATTTTCTTGTTCTTTTTCCTCGAATTTTCAAGTTCGATACACTCACAACTGTATGATGCAATTTCGTGAATTCATTATGGTACTTGCATCTGAAATCATTACCGAAGGATTTTTACCATCGATTCATCCAAATGGATAATCTTTCCCAACACATCCGCACATACATGTCTTAACACAGATATTGATGATTCTATTGATCAATAATAATAATAATCACTGCATTCTTTCTCTTCTTTCTCATAGTGAATCAACATTCGGAGGTCAGAATATCACATTGACACCAGAAGAATTGGGTCTTATTCAGGATCAATCTGCTGTCTATCAGCTGGATTCCTCTCAAGCTTGTACACCTTATATGCACATTGATTGCGGTAATACTCTCAACTATTCTTCAATAGATGGAAATATGTCTGAACCTATGGAAAGAAATTTGGCCGAAAGTGTTTCTGCTTCATGGTATAGTGATCACTCGTATGCAGCAATGGTATTGAGCCATCCAGCATCACTTCCAACATCTCAGCCACCATACTATACATCAGCAAATTCTTCGGCCACTTCTACGGTTTCTTCGGCATCCTCTATTCCTGCCATATTAATGCCTGATAATCAATATTCGATTTGTGATCCGTCAAACATCAACAACAACCACAACCACAACAACAACAACAATAATAATAATAACACCACCCACAACAACAATCATACCATAGGCACCACAATTACTGAACTCAATCAAGGAATGTCTGGCCAATCAAACAGTACACTAGGTCAAGGTGATGAGGTTAATTTTGCCCTATTGTTAGCCGATTATTTACCACCGATGGATGATCCATACGCAACCATGATACAGAAAGATGAAACCCTTTCATCATTAGTTTCCAAAGATGATGATGATATTGGTGATTTTTTCACTTTTGCCTGTGTGAAAAATGAATCTGTCAACGATGATAGTGGTATTTCAAGTTCAGCTGGAATGTTTTGATGATAAAGAAAAGGTGATCAATGATCAATCGAAGATGATCATAATTAAGGAAAGCGAGAGTCCAGTTGAGTTGTAGTTAGCAATAAAACGTTGTGTAAATCGAAGCATGAAAAAACGTGGAAAGAAACAGAGATCCAACAAACAACATCTTTATTACAATGATGATAGGTGAAAACTTTTTTTTTCTTTTTTTTAATCCAATAGCATTTAAATTTTAACAAATGAAAAAATTATATTTCGTCTGTCCTGTGCTTTTCGTTTTTGTGGAGAGAGGCATTTCAAATGCCCTGAAATACAAATGAAAGGCCATCTCAACCCAAAAAAAAGTTTGTTGAGTTAAAATTAGCAAATATGTAAATCCATTTGAGTTTTGATACTGATAGATTATTTCAAATTATCATCATGATATTATCATGATATTCGTTTTTTTTCTCTGTCTCTATCCGTGTGTTCGTTTGTTTTTTTGTGATATTTGAGAAAAGGAATCAGCATTGGCTTAATGAAATATATTCGTTGTTCAATTTTGTGCCTTCCTTCCTCTTTGTCCGAGAAAATCAAAGCTTAATCCACACTTTTTGGTTTGATAAAATCTTGGTTGTGTGGGTTCAAACGTTTTCTATTAATATGATTTCTCATTATAATGATTGAGAGATTGTTTTCGCAAACACAAAAAAAAATTTTTATACTAGAAAATTTGGTCAGATATTATCATCATCTTAATTGATTTATCGTTGATATATTCCAGAAGCTTGTATTTTAAGGAGAGCTTCTTCTTTTATCTCTCTCCTCCATCTTCTTCATCTTTCCACCAGAAATGATGATGATTGTGCAATAAATTGCTTCAATGTACATCTTCATTCAACAATATGAAACAGTTGAACAAGAATGAATAGTTGATCTTCTATCAGCAAGAGCTCGAACAATTTCATCTGAAGTACACCTTGGAACTGAGGCCACTCTTGGATTACCAGAATTGTCCATATAAACGGTTGTTGTTGATGATATTCTCTTGGTCATTTGTGTTTGAGTTTTTTGATCATCACCACTTTTATCAACTTTATCTTTATTTTCACTATTCTTTTCACTATTTTGACTGTCAGCTTTGGTTATTCCTTCCTTTGAGCTACCCTTTGAAATTCGACGATTTGAACTGCTACATACTTTCTTATCATTCTCATTAGCATCATTTTCTTTGGACTGGTTATGTTTCGGAGGATTTGATCCATTGTTCATGATATTATCTCCTCTTGATTGTTCAATAGTTGCATTTGAACGAGTCGGAGACCAAGGTTTCTGATTAAATTTCATACTCCCTAGAAGGTATACAAAAATGTGAGATGAATAGTAGAGAGAAAGAGAGAGAGAGAGAGAGAGAGAGAGAGAAAAGGTATGAATATAAATGATTGGAAACTTAGCCGTTCAAATTATGTAAATTTTATGCTTGAAAAATGTGTATGTGTGTATGTATTTCGCAAAATTCACAAAGCGGAAGTGTCATGGGAGGAATATTTAGAAAAATATTGTTGCATGAGGCTCTTCTATCTAGCATTTTTCATCCTTCTCTCTTCAAATCTAAAAATGAGTATTCGAACAGAGTAGAAAGGATAAAATGGAGAAAGAGAGAGAGAGAAAGAGAAAGAGGTATTCTCTGGTATTCATTGCCGCTTCTTCATACATACATTTGAGAATAAAAGGAGTAGATAAAATAGGTCATTGAATGGATATCACACTAGAAAAGCACAATGCTGGGTAGGATGAGCCCTCCATGAAGAAGGCATTTACTACCACTAAACTATGGTGTGTGTATATATATATGTGTATTCTTCGACGATCATCTCTGTTAAGAGATTGTGTCATCGTTTTTGGAATGATGATATGAATAGAGATGATGATGCTTCATAGTGGTCTTGATTCAATCATAGAGTGCAAATACTTGAGAGCAAAGAATGGAGAAGAGAGAGAGAGAGGAAAAATAAGAAATGTTAGATGGATGGAAGAAAGAGTTCTGAAAAAAAGAGCATCTCAACATCTCTCTTTCTCTCGGCTGTCCTCTTCACAACCGCTATTTTTCATTCCTTTACACCCTTCAACCTCTACCATCATCTTGAATCCAGAGTACCATCTTCACAAGTGATAAAGTTCATCTTGCAGGGCGTGAAAGTTCATAGAATAAAGACAGAGAAAATTCCTCTATACGGTTGGAATATAGTGAATAGCCAAAAACATCTCTCTCTCTCTCTCTCTCTCTCTCTCTCTCTCTCTCTCTTTGTGAATTAAATTCTCACTCTATTAGAGGAAAGGTGTGGAAAAAAAAGATTGCATCATCATTCAACACCAGACATTTACTGTTGAGAATTTAAATTTCTATTATTTTCAATAGATTAGAGGATAATGAATTGTTGAAGTTTCTTGGACTCGAAAAGATTTATGAACTCATTCCCATACTGTTAATCGGTTCACATTCGAATTGATGGGGAGGACCAAGAGAAAGAGAGAAAGCAAGAGAAAATTCAGATGCATGGGAAAAGAATGGAAAGTAAATTTTTTCTCTCTCTCCCAAATTCCAATGAGAAATATTCCATTATCAAACTTTGGCAATCATCATCATTTCTCTCAAGAGAACAAATCAGGCTTCTTCATAGCCTAGAACCTCATGAATTGAGAATCAAAATTCAAGTAGTAGCTGTACTATACACAACTCATCACTTCAGAAAAAAAATTTTTGCTTCTCATGAGCTATGTTGAACACACACACACATTCTTCAGCCCGTAAATTGAACAATTGAAATGTAATGTTTATATGTGCATTCTCACCCATTCGATCATTGAATGGATCAATGGTACCTTGATATTTGAGGGCATTAAAACGACGATTCGTGGATCCAGCTTGATTCATTGAAGAAGGCATTGTCACCGGATCCAATGGTGTGGCAACCACTCGACGTCGTTGACGAGGTAATTTTTCCCGGGCTTGTGTATGAGAATAGAACATGGTAAAGTTTGATACTATTACTGGCACAGGTAAAGCAATTGTGAGTACACCAGCCACAGCACAGAGAGCACCGATGGCCATACCAGCATATGTATGTGGTACCATATCACCATAGCCAACTGTGGTCATTGTAACGATTGCCCACCAAAGGCCTTCGGGAATACTCTGGAATAGAATAGAATAGGAATGAATTGAATTAGGGAGGGTTTTCCTGAGAATTCTGTTACTGAGGTCAGCATCTTTCCTCTTTTACATAACACATATACGGCTATCGAGAATACTTACTTTAAAGTTGTTATGAGGATTCACCTGGAGCCGTTCAGCATAATACACTAGACTGGCAAATATTACGATACCAATGATTAAGAAGAATACCAATAAAAATAGTTCCTTAGCACTGGCTCTAAATGTATGTACAAGTATTTTGAGGCCACGCGAATGTCGTGTTAATTTAAATAATCGTAAAATACGTATTATACTGAAAAAATCAAGTATATCAGCATTCTCCAGACCATGAGCTAAACGTTGTAGCAGCATGTCAGAATAGAAAGATATTGTCGCAACAAAATCGATTATGTTGATCATATCACAAAGAAAATTCCATTTACTGGGTGCAACCTGGTGAAAAAAAGTAAGTATCATGTATTCTCATATATTTATCTAAATATATTTGTGTGTGTGAATCAGTTGAAGTTCACTTTGGACCATCATCATGTGTGTATACAACCATCTGTAGAGAAACGATATGGATTCACTACCACTATTACTGCTCTCTATCTCTTTTGGTTCACGATCATTTGAGAAGAAGATGAAGAAGAAGAAGAAAAGTGAAAAAGATTGAGTGAGATGGGATAGACGTGAGTGTATGATTAGGAATGGTCCAGAGAGAAAAACAGAAGCCGAAATGTAATAGAAAGAGAGAGACAGACAGAGAGAGAGAGAGAGAGAGAGAGAGAGAGAGAGAGAGAGAGAGAGAGAAAAGATGAGGAGGGCTGAAGATAAACACCAAAATAGAGTGAGGCTTGAAATTGTGTGTGGATTCCGGATCATTTATCAGAATAAAGAGCTATTCATTTCACTATCTATCCTGGACCTGTCTGGGGTGGCCCCATTGAAAAGGAGCCTTCGAGCCCCATTATTACGCTCAAGGGCAGTATAACTGGACCCAAAATTATGTTTCCTCCTATCTTTACCATAAGTAGAGTCCTTTTATTGAAGGGTTGGAAAAAAAGTAGGTGTAACTCAGATAGATAGAGGGCAAAAAGAAAGAGAGAGAAAGAAAAAGTATTGAACAATGAAGATGCCTCATCTGAGGCATATTTTATAAGATTTACTGTTGACCATCTCACAAAAAGAGTCGATTGGTACGAGCACCGATTTATTTGTTCTCTCTATCTGATATTGAGCATCTTTTTTTTTCTCTCTCTCTCTCGCAATACTTTCTCTGTTCCGGAAGCTGGAAAAAGAATAAGGTAAGCGAAATACTTCTTCTTCTTTTTATTCCTCTTGCTCCTACTTCTTCTGGATGACTTGCTTGGTTGCTGCCTGAGAGCATGTTTGAAATTGAATAAGATCGGGCAGATATATTCGATTTGCTAACGCTGATCTTGACAATTTATTTACCTTCTCTCTCTCACACACACACACTTTTTGGATGGTAAGTTTTCGAGGATTTCGAGGGAAGAGAGAAAGTGGTTCCTACTTTTCATGGTGACTCAAACGTGATGGTCAAAATGGACATACACTTAGATTTGCAAGAGTGGAGAGAGAGAGTAAAAAAAAGTGGAAGAAGACATGTTCAAACTTTACTCAAATTGATAACGTGACATGAAACCCTGGAGGCATATATGTACATACATACATATATGTGTATTCCCTGAGAAATGATGATGATAACTTACCAAGAATCTTATGGTGATTTCGAAAGAAAACCAGGCATTACATATGCTTTCAATGTAGAAAAAAGCATCATGTGCTTCAGTTTTCACTCTATCCAGCATCCATGCAGGATGAGGATGATTCGCATCGATAGTCTTGTTCACAATATATGGAACTCTCATATTGGGATGGGTTTTGATGCAAAACGAGAAAATTGAAACACAAATGAAGAACACTGATATCACAGCAGTCACCTAGAAAGAGAAAGAAAGAGAAAGAAAGAGAATAATGGAATGAAGAGAAGAGAAAAAACAAAAGAAGATATTAGTTATAAAAATGCATAAATTTATTTTCCAAAGAAGCCATCATTTTGGTCAAAATTATTCTATTCCACCAGCAATATGTATTCATGGGTTGAAAAAGTATTCCTTTATCTTAGAAGCTTATTTGAGATGAGGGAGAGAGAGAGAGATGAAGAGAGGAGAGAAAATTTTATCCCATCAAATCCATCCATATATATATGACTATACTTCATCATCCGAAGACAAAGTAAATCGTTTGTGGTGTAAATCTCACTTTCTATTCATTCTCGTTCAACTATGGTAATTCATGCTTAGCAGTTATTCTTTTCTTTCTAGAAGAGATAAAGAGAGATGATCTTCCCAGCGAAAAAAAAATGCCATCAAAAGTTACTTTTTACCATCATGTTCAGATTGATTCAATCTCATACATATATATACCCACATACACATACACATACACCCACAAAATGTGCAAATCTTCTCGCCAAGCTATATATATACATGGCTAGCAGATGAGCACAAGCTTCCTACTTTTTTGAGCCATTATCATCACCTCAAAAATGTTCCACATCAATTTGAAGCCAGCCAGATAAAGGAGCTCAATTTTATGAGGTATTTCAAAATGAGATAGGTAAGCTGCCATGGATGCCGCCTTTTCAATTATCTTCAGACGGGTACATCTGTGTCTGTGTGTGTGTGTGAGAGGAAGAGATAGATAGAGATGGAAAAGGAAGAAAGTATTGGAAAAATCAAAAACTAAGAGAGAAAGAGAGTGAAAGTGAAGATATATAAAAGATCAGAGACTGTTCCTCACAGATGAGTGAGGAGAAGAATTTCCAATTGGAACTATAGAATTTTTACCAAGATAGCCATGTAGACACGTGCAAGATCGATGAATTTTGTGAGACACAATTTAAAAAGAAGAGGAAAAGTAAATCTGGGAAGAGAGAGAGTGAAATAAAGCTCAAAATTGGGAAAAAGATGAAGTAGAGGAAGAAGAAGAAAAAGTAAGTAAATGGTAAAGAAGACTATTCCGTTTCTGATTCAGGAAAAGAATCTAGCCAATCAGATTTATCCTCTCATGGGTCTCGTTTCACGGATCCATTCCTTCTCTCTCTCTCTCTCTCTCTCTCTCTCTCTCTCTCTCTCTCTCTCTCTCTCTCTCTCTCTGTTACACTGAGTCTCATTGAGAAAAATAAGGATGCCCACTGACATTAGCTTCCCTGGTGAGTGAGAAAATATTTCTCGATCTATCTGAGAAGAGAGAGAGAGGGAGAGAGAGAAGACAGAGTAGAGGTTGTTTCCAGAATGCTGAAGCCCAGTAGTAGTATTAGTAGTATTCCATGATCAGGCATGCAATTGAACATCAAGCAAACTACATCGCGGAAGAAGAAGAAGAATCCGTTGCACAGACAACTCAGAACCGTAAAAGCTCAGGGAGGCTGAGGTGATGAAACAATAAGGAGAAGAAGAATATTAATGAAAGAAGTGATGTGATTTTCTATACAGATAGTGAGTGAGTAAGTGTGGATGAGAAAATGAGAGAAAGAGAGAAAAAAGAAAGAAAATGATTACGGTACAGAAAGAGAGAGAGAGAATAGTTAAAGGTAATGGAATCATAATGATAAATTGAGTACCTTAGCTTGGAATCACAGTATTTCTTTGCCATTATAATTTTTCATCGACTAGCAATAAGTGTAACACTTTATCAGGGGTTAAGTATGGAGCAAGTGAAAATTTTCGATTTTGCACATTAGTTTTGGTGAATAGGAGCCATGAAAAGTATACTACATCAATTGTCATCATTCAGTGGGATTATTTTTAACTAGGCAAGATTTTTGGGTACAAATTTATTCCGAGGAATAAAGTTCAGGACAAATTTTCTCCCTCTATCACTATGTGTATTTCTGTCTATGTATGCTAAATTCTTATGACAAATCTATTCTCTTGCAGTCATCATTTCATTTCACGCCTCAGAATATACATACATACATACATATACATATTTGAAATTATATGAGCATTATATCATTGTTTATTATTCACCTTCCACTTGGAATGATCATCTTTAATGCCATGAAATAATACAAAAATTCTTGTCATAAATTATTTGAATCTCACTCTCTTATTCCCATTCTTTAGCCTTAAATGTCCACCTCTTGATTCTTTAATAGAACAACGAAGTGAAAGAGTCGAAGTGTGTGTGTGTGTGGATATGAATAAAAGAATACAAAATTCACCAGAGCAAAAGGGTTCACACACAGACATCAAGATATAATTATACAAAAGTGCATGAGAAATGTTGAAATAAATGAGAATAAAAAGTGAATTGTAGTGAAAAACAAAGTGTCCAAAAGCTGTGCATGTATATATGTGATAGATAGAACAATTTGCCATATACAAGAGATAAAAAGAGAAAGAGAGAGAGAGAAAGTATAAATGTACAGGTTGTGTGACAAAATGGAATAAGGAGCAAATGAAAAGATGCAATAAAGTATATAAAAGTAGATAGAAAAAAAAGTGGCCC
Source organism: Brevipalpus yothersi (assembly GCA_003956705.1). NCBI lineage: Eukaryota > Metazoa > Arthropoda > Arachnida > Trombidiformes > Tenuipalpidae > Brevipalpus > Brevipalpus yothersi. The sequence goes on from QZCP01000138.1 coordinate 36,018, forward strand.
ACCAAGGGAACAAGGGAACAAGGGTGGATAGAAGGAGGAGGAGGAGGAGAAAAGGACAACTGTGCACAACCTATTTCCAATATGGAATGGAATGGAAATGATGATAGTCTTGGTGGGTCTTTCTTTCTCTCTCTCTCTCTCTCTTTTTCCATCTCTTTTCGTTCTGTTGCAAAGCTCGATCACGCGAACGCATCATGTGAATCATGTTACGTGATGTGAATGGAAGTTTTTTTTTCGGGGAATACAAACTACGAGTCAAAGGGCCAAAGCAATAAAGATGCCAGTCTTGCGTACACTTTTGTATATATCCATCAGAATCTCCTATGAGTATTGCCCATTTTTTCCACCTTTACAATGAATTCTCTAGTGATTTTGCCCCTACTACTAGTATGGCCCAATTTTGCCTACTCTCTTATTGACTGTCCTCCCCCCTTATTTTTACCGTTTCAATGGATGTTACTCAAGCTGGCTCATGAAAGTCTGTCTCGATTGAGAATAGAGAGATCCAACGAACGAATGAACGAAGGGAAGAGAGAAAATAAGAGAGAGAGATCAAAATTGAGCTTCCATAAGCTTATTTATTCATATCCATCATGAGTATGGAATGTGTGCCTATGTGTGTCCAGTGGAATGGAATAAAAAGTAAGGTTTCCCAGATCCAAGTCTTTCTTTCTCTCTCTCTCTCTCTCTCCTCTGTATATGTATGCGTGTGACTGCGTATCTGTGCATGTGTGTGTGTGCGGTTAATTTGGTTAATAGAAATCATTCAAAATTAATGATCCATTATCATTCATACACAATCATCATTTCGAATTTGGTGGGCAAACATTTTTCCAATTCTCTCTCTCTCTTTTGCGTTCTAAGGCTGTCTATCTATTCCAATTCATCCGGAAACTGTGAGTGTGCCAGTGAAACAAATAACTAAACAAAAGTTATGGAAAATTGGCCATCATTTATTGACGTAGTGAGCCTATTAGACAGTTTTATATTGTATTTTCTATTCACGTGCAAAATTCTAGGGGTTTTATGTGTGTAACTTTCTCTTTCTCTCTCCATAAACATATATATAAAGATGATGGGATTATGGGTAACGAAAAGAAAGGAGGATAAAATATTGTCAAGTTTTTGTTCCTTCCGATTTGTTGGCTAAGAGTTTGTATTGGTGTGTGAAGAGAGGGAAAGATAGGAATCGGTGTTATGATGGAACATCTTCTTGAAAATCTCTTGAGTACTTTTAAGAGCAAAATTTATTTCACATAGACACTCATGGATAACATGGTAAGCATGTAAAGTACATATATTCGTCAGACTTGTTTTCTCATGGAAAAGAATAGCGAAGCATTCACATATACATCCCTAAATCTATCATCTTTCCTGCATGAACGTTTATGAAAGAAAATCCTAGCCAAACGAACAAAAACAGAATATCCACCAGAAACAATTGGAATAAGGATCCATGAGTGTGTGTGTGTGTAGATATATGGAAAAAGAAGCCATGAGTGTATAAGTCAAAAAGAGATATCCAAACGATTGACGGTTGGAATAAGATTTGCGAAAAGAAAGAAAGAGAGAAAGAAAGAGAGAGAGAGAGAGAGAGAGAGAGAAAGAGAGAGAGAGAGAGAGAGAGAGAGAGAGAGAGAGAGAGAGAGAGAGAGAGAGAGAGAGAGAGAGAGAGAGATGTCATGATGATGGAGAAGGGAAAAAGAGAAAGTATGTGGTTCAATAATTGGTGGACAAGTGAAAGGCAAAGAAAAAGCTCGATATAAACGATATGTTATATACAAGCCCTACTTTATGATTGAAACATTGTTTTCATAAGCATTATCGGTAAGAGGAGGAAGAGGAAAGAGAGAGAGAGAGAGAGAGAGAGAGAGAGAGAGAAGAAAAAGCTTGAATACCATAGCGTGCCTATGAGAGGAACTATTTTTTCATCCCATGTAGCTTCATCGTCAATTTCCTAGACAGCAATTTCACTTTCTCTCTCTTTTTTCCTCTTATATGAAACAAATTCTTGTCTGAAGAGTGAAACATTTTACCTATCAATATTTGCTCTCATGTGAATTCATGGGAAAACTTTTTCTTGCTCTCCTTCGAAGCAGTAAGTCTATCAAAAAATTTTCGAATTGTTGATATAGAGAAGCAATAATCCGATAATCTAAATATTTTACAATTTACAGAAGAGGTTTGATCTTTAAAACTGTTTCGGCAAACATCGAGGACACACATATATACACGAAACTCTTTGACTTTTTATTCTTTTTTGAACTCAAACTGTTTCCTCAAGAACTTGTATCGAGGTTGAATGTGAGAAGATGTTGTAGAGAGACTGAATAAATCAACAGATTTAAGAGCCAGACAATGTTCACTATATATATATGTAAGGTCTGTAGGTAAGTTAAGATGTGCCTGGGAGCTTCGAACAGTATTGGAAATAAAAGGTCGAGATAGATTATCATGGCTTCCTTCCACAGAATACCTATCGAGTGATACAATTAATAATACGGGCATGATAATGATAATTCTTCTCAATAAAGCGTAGATCTAGCTTTCAATAGTAAGAGAAAGAGAGAGAAAGAAAGAAAGAGAAAGAGAGAGGAGAAAATAAACTGAAACCATCAAATGTCAATGGACAATGATCGAGTAGAAGGACTTCACACGCTACAAGAATGATGTGTTGGACATGAGAGTTGAATCAAAACCGTTGAGAAAAGATTTTCTCTCACCATAAACCAACAACACATGAAAACCACATAAGCTTTTGACCTCAATAATATGTGTATGTATGTGTGTGTGTACCACTGTCAGGTGGATGTTGAGTGTTGAAGTTCCCAGCGATTATCGATCTCATATTGATTAGAGGATGATGATGTTTGCCAGTTTTCTTTTCTATTCTTATTTCTATAGTCAACTGAATTGAGAAATTTCATCTTTTAATACTGAATTTTTATTTGATAAATGACAGCTTGAAATGATAGTTTAATCATATTTTTCAATTTTCCCGCTTTTCAGAGCAAAATCATCAGGAAAAGCTTCTTTGATTGACATGAAGAATTCCTTCCGAAAACGAGAGAGGAAAAAGGAAAAGAAGAAGAAGACAAAAGATTCCAACAGGAAAGCAGAAGAATCAATTGTATTGACTGACATCACAAAGATAGGAAAAGAGAAAGAGAAAAGTTGAAGCATCGTTTCTGGATAAGGAATGTTCAGTATTAGTGGAAGAATCGATTCGAATAGCGAATTTTACCTACGATGATTCAAGTCAAACCATCATGTCTGGGAGAATTAATGAATGATCAACATTTCATCGAAACGAATGTATATATTGATCCTCTTTACGAACGATATGTATTAGTGAATATCGATCAATGTGAGAGTGGACATATTCGATGAACATGTATCGAGTTGGAGAAGGCTTTTAGAGGGGTAAAAATATTCCAAGAGACTTATGCTCGAAAGTAGTGGTTCCTCTCTCTCTCTCTTCCACTACATGAATGAGCTCAATTTAAAGTAAACATAGAATCATAAGGACAGAATCGTCAATTCTGATAGATTATTCCTTGGACAGCATACATGTATGAATGGCTCTGTCAGGTTGTGAAAGTATTTCTTGACATCGTGATCCTTTGCTCTCTTCGTTTTTACACTTTCTCTCTATCTTTTCTCAGCCAAACTTCCCCTCTCTTCATCTCAGTATATGATCGAATGAACCTTATCTGACAGAGCCAGAAGTTCACAGCATCCATCATGCACACGATGGAAAAGCATCGAGAGATGAGAGAGAGAAGAAGAAGAAAATCAGTGTGAAAAGAGCGTATCGGTTAAGACATGAACTTGGATCGAGCAAAGAAAAAGGAGAAAGAAGATGAACAAGAGAGAAAAGCAAAACTGTTCCACTGAGCAAAGAGATACACAGAGAAGATACAGAGAGAGAGAGAGAGAGAGAGAGAGAGAGAGAGAGAGAGAGAGAGAGAGAGAGAGAGAGAGAGAGAGAGAGAGAGAGAGAGAGAAGAG